>BPLR01012989.1:0-182929 GCA_021605095.1 Caerostris extrusa | reverse complement strand
TATTGTGTTGTAACAATATTGTAATATTGTACTTACAAAAGTAAGTCAAATATTGTAAATAATTAATAAATTTCATTATTTTCCTTGTTATAAATTGCATTAAATACAGGTTCGTGACAACAGAGTGTAAAGTAAATTAGGCATACGTATTCCATTAACGTTTTCGTTAATGCTACTAATGTTTAACGTTCCATTAACGTAAACATTATGTACAAAGATAAGATCTATCATGTAATTTTCATGAATTATATGAATGAACTGAAGCATGCCATCAATCAATGTGCTCTTTCGAGAAATTTAAAAAAAAAACTTTAAAAGTAATCGATAAACTAACTCATATGAATATCAATCTTAATAATTTTTAATACAATTGATTATTAAAATAGTTTACATATTTGTGCATTTGTCTTTTATTTTCTTTTGCGTAAGATAACCCCTTTAATATGTAGGTATCTTACTTCTGAGTTCAATTCAGATTTGAATGACTGTTTTTGAAAAAAAAAAGAATCAACTTTGATTCTTCTTCTTGAAAAACAGAATTTTTTTTTCTTTAGATTCTATGGTTGGATTTTAAATTCTCTCAAATTGTTTTGACATTTGAATCTTGCTCTTTCAAAATTCAAAAATGATACCTCCGACATTTTACAAACCTGGAAAACTATAAACGAATTTCGAATACCGATAAGATTCCTCACTCAACAAAACTTCCTACACCCATGTAATTCATCAAAATATAGAAAATATTTTGTTTTTTTTTAAGATCTAAATGTTTTTGAATTATATTTCCTTAAATTTTATAAAAATTATAAAAGAACATTATTTTGATTTGGTCCTTTAATGCTTAAAATGATATAAATAAAATGGTGTAACAGCAGGCTGACATTAATTAAATAAAAATAATGTCTATAAAAGATTATGACTATTTTTAAACGCACATGCTATATTTAATAATTCTTCAAGAATAATTATTAAATGAATTATACGGGGGAGGGGGGTAAAAACAACCCTTACAACGA
The DNA here is from genome assembly GCA_021605095.1 of Caerostris extrusa. Taxonomy (NCBI): domain Eukaryota; kingdom Metazoa; phylum Arthropoda; class Arachnida; order Araneae; family Araneidae; genus Caerostris; species Caerostris extrusa. The sequence goes on along the minus strand of BPLR01012989.1, from coordinate 181,913 downwards.
TTAGAAATAAGCTACATTTTCAACATTAGAATTTATATTATATGCCTTACATTGTATATCAATTCCTTCGAAATCTTACAACAATTTCTAATGTTACATTATTCAATTTGCAAGTTTACATATATTTGATTTTTATTTTATATTGAAACATATAACAAAAATAGGGTAATCACACGTCAAAATACCTATTGAAAATAATTGTAATTCCCTTTTCTTAACCCATTTAAAATTGACATTGTGAAAACGCAATAATAATAAGCTATTTTTATTTTTCTATTTTCTGTGATAAATTTTTCAAATTTCTTTTATTAGTAGTATAGAATGAGCTTCCCCGATTACGAAGGAAAAAAAATATATATGTTTGATTTCTATAACGATATGTCATTTTTTTTTTTCATCAAGTTTGCAGATATTTTTCTCTTTACTTTGAAGTTATTCTGATAAATGCCAATACCAGTGAAAACTTTTATGAAACTATGTTTTTATTTTACTAAACTATAAATATATGTATGAAAAAATGTTAATGCCCCTTTGCATAATATAGTTTAAAAAAAAAAAATCATGTATCTGAAAAGTAATCCTTTTTTTTTGGAATGACGCGATGTTGTGTTTTCGAAACATATTGTAACTCGCGTAATTTTCCCCCACCCAACCTCATTTTCATTTCGTTTTCTCTTCTAAGTACAAAATTTAATTTAATTCATTTCTTTCAAGTGTAAAAGGGTTTGATTTTTAATGGGTTAAGTATTTCCAAATTAAAGAAAAAAAAATTAAATAGTTGGTTTTTCGTCCGATATATAATCAATAAATTTACTATAACAGGCGGGCTGAAAAGTTCATAGGCTAACACATAGTTGGTACGCTATTAGTATTAAATCCATATGATTTTTATTTAGCCCTTACCTTCAAAAAGACACGTGTATACATTTGACAGCTGTTGCACTATTAGTATGCGAGTTATAGCATTTTTAGTGTTCATCACGTGCAGTCCACTCGGCTGACTGTCGATTGGACTCCGGTGGGAAATGATGGAGCCATGTTTCATCCATTGTCACATATCGACGCAAAAATTCGGGTTTATTACGATTGAACAGCTCCAAACACTGCTTAGAATCATCCATTCGTTGTTGTTTTGGGTCGATTGTGAGCTCGCGCGGCACCCACTTTGAACAGAGCTTTCGCATATCCAAATATTCATTCACGATATGTCCAACACGTTCCTTTGATATCTTTAGGGTCTAAATCAACTTCCTTACGGTTATCAGAAATTATATTGTGGACTTTTTTTGATGTTTTCGTCGGTAACAGCCTCTTTGGGGCGTCCACTGCGTGCATCGTCCTCGGTGCTCATCTCACCTCGTTTAAATTTAGCAAACCACTTCTCTACAGTTGATTTTCCTGGTGCAAAGTCCGAGTAATGTTTATCAAGCCTAGCCTTGGCTTCGATAGTATTTTTTTCGTCAAAAAGCAATGCTTTAATTAACACACGAAATTCCTTTTTTATCTATTTTCTCAAACTAACAAAAGTTGCTTCACTAAAAATGCTATAACTCACATACTAATAGTGCAACAGCTGTCAAATGTACACACGCGTCTTTTGAAGGTAAGGGCTAACTAAAAATCATATGGATTTAATACTAGTAGCACCATCTATGTGTCAGTCTAAGAACTTTTCAGCCTACATGTTATATCATATATATAAGGAAATATTAAGTTTTAAATCTCTATTTAATAGCAGCAGAATAAAAAAACTCGTATGACTGTATAAATATATTCTTGGGAAAGGAAACAAGATTTTAATATTTTTAAATTTAAAATCGTGAATTCCGTATAAATTAGAGGCGAATTAATAGGAATATTTGTATTCGTAATAATAAGTTCAACAAAACGTTTTTCCATATTATTTTTGTTTACTTCTCAATTCATTTAAGATAAATTCATAATTTTCTTATGGAGAAAATACGTCGCACCACTCTAAAGTAATAGTGGCCAACCAGTGGTTCCTCAGAAAAATAGGGCCATTATTTATACTTGCTTTATGTTGTATTAAACAAAACGATATTTTAAGAAATTTCTACTATCTTGGTAGGTTGGTTGGTGTTTGAATTCTTGGAGCTTCCTAGTCCTGAGGGGCCACATTTTCGATAGAACGAGGTAGAGACAGTTGAGTATTAGATAAATTGCGCAGAATAATAGAAAATTTAAATTAAATTAAATAAGAACAAGAAATATTAAAATAAAACTGGAAATTTGTTTTTTTAATTACTAAAATAAAACGGTCCAGGGTCTTTTAATATTGATATTAGGATCATAAATTTTAATTTCCTGCATTGTGGAGTTCTCGTGGTTATCTATAGAATTAAAGAAGTTTTCTGAAACGTGCCTAAGGAAGCTTTAAATGGAGGAATATTAATGACTAGCTGTATTTCGGAATGATTCATATACCATTTAGATGCGGTGATTTGTCTGAGAGTGATATTTTGAAGAGATTCATTGATGTCTAAGTTAGAGCAGAAGGCCAGGCTGGACATGCGCAGGTAATTATAGGTCGTAGAATAGCTGTATTCAAAAGAATTTTATCGTTCCTACCCTGCTAAAGTGTCTATTGATAAGTGGAAAGATTTTTCTGATATTCATACGGAATTTATTTTTTAGTATATTCGAAATGCCTTTTCCATATAAGATGCTGGTTTAACTAAATACCTAAATATTTTGAGCTATTTTTCCAAGGGATTATGGTAATCTTAATTTTAACATTATTTCTGCGATCTTCTTGTCAGTACTTATACTGTACTAAATTGAGACGTACGTGAGATTGATGTGAGGGGTTGTTGCGCCACTGATGTTGAGAATAAAAACATAATTTCATAAAATATTTCAATTGGTATGGGCATTTATGAGAATAACGGAAAAACCTACAAAATTGCGTGTAAAGAACGACTAATAATTATAAAAAATTATTAAAATTGCATATATAATTATTATAACTATTTTGAGATCAGATGTAATCAGGGAAGCCTTTTCTTCTATACTATACAATAAAATTGATTTGAAAAATTTACCGCATAAAAATAGAAAAATAAAAAAAAATTATGTAATGCTACGTTTTCCCAACGTCGATTTTAACGGACTTAAGGACATGCATCCTCTACAAGGTAAAAAAACAAATTATTTTCAAAAGAAAATGTCACTTTATCTAACGAGGCTGGCTAACGATCTACGAATGCTATCAAATTCTGATGAATATATGAGAGAAACCTGTCAAGCGGCAAATGCTAACCTTTCGCTCAACAACCCTTACATCCTTCACAGAATGTTTTGCTCTTTATTAACCAAAGGAGAAAATCCCAGACAATCAATATTGGGATAATATTGTAGCAGTACATACATTTACAGAGAACATTACAGATAAAAATTTACACAATAATGTAAAAGAAAGCCTCATCAATCAACCACCAAATACAGTCTTAAAGATAAATTTCAGTCATCCCTGTCAAGATCTCAATTTCTGATTTGATTTAAAAGTGAATATCCGTTATTGAGTGAAAATGCAATGCAAATTTTGGTTAAACGTTCAGCAACATTTTTTATACGAAAAGGCATTTTGATGTGTCACAGTAATTAACACTCAATACCTCTCTAGGCATGAAATAAAAATGGCACTCCGTCTTTCAGTAATGTCATTAAAATAAAAATTCATCAGTTTTTAAGCGAGAGGAATAGGCAGGAACAAACATCATATCAAAATATGCTTCAATTATTTTATAATAACTAAACTAACTTTTAATAATTTTATTATAATTAAATAACCCTTAATAACTGCCATTCCTACTTCCCTTAAAGATGTAAATGCCTTTGCAAAAACTAAACGTATAATTCCTTCTAAGATTAAAGCCTAAACACCAAATGACAGAACTAAATGTCTACAGAAAAACAGCTACTGTCACAAGATTAAGGATGAAGCAGCACAAAAATATGAACATTTCTGCTGACGGCATTAAAAATACCAAAAATGTGGCATCTGCCCCGATGTCGAGCTGACTCCTCATCATGTTTTTGATTGCTCAGCTGTTGCAGCCGCCACGCATTGTCTGGACTATCCCTCGGAAGAGGATTTATACTCAAGGTGGCAATCAACACAACCAATATTATTCGGGAGCACCCCGATATTTTATTATCTTGTACTCCTCAGGGAATACGACAACAATAACAACTGCCTTAATAATTGTGTAATATTTAGTTTATATATCAATCTTTAAAAATTTTGTGGTTAAATTAGATGAGTCATTCAAAAATTTTATAAATATCTTTACAAAATTTATGGTTATATTTTTGTTATTATAAATGGCTGCATTTTTAATAAATTGTTATTAATGGTCCATGAGAATTAAAATTATGAATTTAGCAGCGCGTGGTGTCCAAAAGATAATACATACATTTCATACTAATACAATGAATGTTCAAAAGTAAATAGGTGTATTTCATACTAAGACGAAAGTTTTTCTGATTATTGTTTTATAAGTGTATTCATTTAAAAAAATTCTTTTTAATAGTGTGCGAATATTAAAATTATGAATTTAGTAGCTCGTGATGTCTAAAAGACGGTATATACATTTCATACTAATAAAATGGAAATTTTTCTGATTATTATTTTATAAATGTATTCATCTTTAAAAATTCCTATTAACAGCTCACCAGAATTAAAATTATGAATCTAGCAGTGCGTCAGATGTAGGTTAGTTCATGCTTCACAGTTTAAGAGCGTTATTTTCAGCAATTAGTTTTCGAAAATGTCTATGAACTACATTTTACAGAATTCTTGTATTGATGTACACAAAACATCTGTCGTAATTAATTAAAAATTAGTTAATGTATAAGTATTGTTGTAAAAAAATATATATATTCATACCGTATTGTATGGTATAACTACCAAAGTTCACCTGTAAACTGTTAAACATACTAAAGCACATTTTAGGATGAGAATGTATCTGCTCATTCCCCCCCCCCTTTTATGCACAGATTTCGTTCCCCGAATCCCGAAAGCCTGCGATTCCGACAGCCCAACAAGTGCAACGACACCTGTCCGTTTCCTTGTAGCTTATTTCCCGTGTCACCTGTTCTACCAGCTTTCCCTCGAGAGCACTTCCCCGTCGGCCTGCCGCTCCACTCCCCGCAGCCGCTACCCGCCGCGTCCGCACGCCGTCTACTCCGTGAAATATGCTTCCCCCTCCGAATGCATTCGAATCGGGTATTCCAAAAGGGTAATTTTCATTCATTTCCTTCAGAAGTGTCTGTTTTTTCAGTCTTTTCGAATCTGAACCTTTCTGCTTGAGGGAAAAATTAATTAATGCATTAAAACACCCTATTTTTGTGATATATTCTATTTTGATAAAAAAAATAATAATAATAATAAATAAAATAACACCTTCTGTATGAAATTTTTCCATATAAATAAGCAATAGCAAATTAGAGTTTTCATTAACTTAAAAACAACCACGACTGCAACCAATATCACTGAAGGTGGTGGTAATTTGAGTATGAAGCGACGACTAGTAACTAACTCTCACATCACTTATTGAAGTAATCATTTAAGTGCATATCACATTGGAATAGACGTTGGACTTTTTAATGCTTTATGATATGGTAATTTCCACGGGTCTTTCTCTTCAGTAAGTAAGAAAAGCCATATGACATCATTTAAAATTCGTATTTCATTGATTCCCATTTATGCTGTTCCGAAACGTATCGTAGGCGAGTGAGAAAAGTCAATAAGGGTTCTCATTGGATGCTAGAATCACAAGATGTAGAATGCCAGATAATCGGAAGCTTAATGTCCAACCTTAATCTATCAAGTTTCCACAGTCGCTTTTAACTTCACGACGCATTAAAAAAAAAAAAAAAAATCCTAAGTGCATTAACAGTGATAATGAAGGAAATATTCTCTCCTGGAGGAATTGCCCAAATTTCCTTATTATAATAATCAGAATAGTGACAGGAATTCCTTCACCTCTAACTTTGCCGAACAAAACATTTCTAACACCAACGCAGCTGAAAATATTTCTCCTATTCAAAACCTTACTATTCAAGTATCTGAACCAACTCTCCCATGAAATCTGTCTATTGACACCATTCATAAAGTTCTTTTTATTATTAAAGAGATCATCAATGTCTATCGAGTCCATCAATTCCTTTTATAGTAGTGTTCATAATGCTAAAAATATTGAAGAAAACTTTTTCTATTTCTCAGCAGTTTTGCTATGAAATTCCTAAATAATTAATTCTGCCATTTCTGTCTATAATGAAAACGTTTTTTTTTTTTTTTTTTTTTTTTGAGGATGCACTACAATCTTTTACATTTTCCGCCTTCATGCCACTTCTGATTCAATGTGCTTCGACCAACTGCAACTCTTCTATAAGACAAGATAGAAGCGTGTGGCTGCTGTGCAGCCAAGGGCAACTAATTCTCTTTGCTCCAGAAACTTTATTTGCAAAAACTATTCCTTGTGATAAGTTTTTTATGTCGTCCCAATTAGGGAACAAGCATTCCTGGAAACGGAATGTTTATGGAGATTCGCAATGTTTCTTATAAGCGTAAATATATTTCTAATTTTCAAAGAAAATTTTTAAATATTCTTCTGATTAGAAACATTTTTATTTGCGTCTGTATATTCAGTAAAAATATTTTCATATTATTTGTTTTTCTGTATTTTCCAACAATTATGTTTGGTTTCCTACAATTATGTTATTTTCCAAAAGTTATTGTGTTTTTTTCTGTGTTATCTTTTCTCTTTGGCGAATTACTGTCAGTAAAATAATTAATAGCAGTTTCAATAGATTCTCACCGCAACAGCTTTCATTTTATACTTCAAAAATGTTTCCAGAAAAAGATTTTGAAACAATCATTTCTTGCCAGCGTTGGAATATTATAAGAATATAAGAATATTCTTCAGTTAAAGTCAGTCAGTTTTTCCATTTAAACTTTTACAGTCTCAACTTTCGCAAACTCACAACAAGTAAACAAGTAGGATAAATAATGACTTTTCTTAAACAGATTTGTCCAATTTGAAGTTGTGAATCTTTTGAATTGTTACTTTAGAAGCAATTTTTCTTTCACGAAATGGGTCTATTTATACAATCATGTGTTTCATGAACTTCGACTGCAAGGAATTAAAAGTAGTTCATCAATTTCTCATATGTTGACCATCTCTCAGCTTTTTCTATTGTTAACTATTTATCTTTGGTGAATATTTCTCCACAATATCTGTTTGAATTAGAATCATTACAAAGCTAAAAATCGAATGCCAATTAATTTAGCAAAATTGACTTTACTAGCATTGCGATCTTTGTTGAGGATTCCTCACTTTTCCATAAAAGAAAATTCCTTTCTTTTGACACCAAATTTTAATCATTCAGAAATAAAGAAAATTATTTAATGAATGTCAATTTCTTTCTACAGTTTCAAAACTACTGCGTTCTGTATAGACCACACTATCCAATCATGTTAAAGAATATTGGCCAGGATTCTAAGAATCTGTTCTTTGCCTTCGGAAAAGATTTTCCTTTTTTTTCAATTCCTTCTATTAGTTCACACTCTCCCTATATATATCTTGTTCAAATTTGTCAATCGTTCATAAAATACTTTTTATTCATCCACTCCAGTTCAAATACATTTTTTTTTAGCTTGTAGTGGATGACACTGGATGTGAATACAGTTTTTTCAAATATTCTTTCAGTAATTAAATTTAATTCATTCATTTTAGTTTTTTTTTTTTACATTTAAGTTGCATGTATATAATAATAGATGGCACCAGATAAACATAAAAAAAAATGAATGAACATTATTTATAAAGGACTTTCTGCAATAGAGTGAAAAAAAAGTAGGAATTGACTATAATTTTTTGTTTTTTTTTTATATTACTTGTTCTATACTAAGAGCGGTGGAATTTCAAATATTGCACCTGTTCATGAGAAAGGATAAGAGAGAGAAAGAGAGAGAGGTTGGATATCCTGAAAGTTGTCTCTGTTGGTGTCTTTTTTTTATCAGTTACTAACTATATTTAAAAAAAATGAATTTTCTTCCCGCTCATAAATGTGGGAAATATGACAAAGTAATATTGTTAAATCCGGGCTTTTTAGTATTGCAAATATATGAAATTAATTGGGATTAATAAAAAGGCCTTTTATGTATGAAAAATCCTTAAATATGGGAAACATTAAGTAGAGGTTTTAATGTATTTAAAAAACATGAAATATATAGAATGACTAAAAGGTATTTTAGAAAAGGAAATGACAACTCAATACACAACTGATACTCAAAATTATCACCTATATATGACAAAAATAGTTTTTTAATAATATTTTGAAAAATATAAATATTCCAATCTGTTTTAAAATATAAAAAATAGGCTTATCTGTTTAAAAAAAAAAAAAAAAATCTGATATTTTTTTTTCTAAAATTTAACCTGTTATGTATCAATAATAGCATTTGGCCATAGGCTTTTCCTACAAATTTCAGCATCTAAAAACATGGTAAGTATCGTTTCTGCATCATTCACTTAAATATGGTTTCATTGCAATATTTTAAAGTCAAAAACTACATATTTAAAAGTTTCAATAGGCGAATAAAGGGTTAGAAAAGTAAAGCAAAAAAGACTACAGACGTAGGAGGAAGCAGTCTAATCTGCATAAACGCTAACACTAGTTTAGGCTCCACAGTTACTGGTGCAATTTCCAACAAATCTCCATATCTATAAGTTCTTTCAACTTCCTTAGGGTTAAATTTTTTAAGTATAAATAAAAATTATTTAATTTTCTGTTCGACTGGGCTTTATTTATTTTGTATTGATACCAATGCAGTGAACCATAAATAACGAGAAAAACATGAAATGTACAGAAAAAAATAATATCCACATACGTGATTAATCAGAGTAGGAAGTAAGCGATGAATGGAGTGATTCCATTACAGGATACATGAATCTTTTTTTATAATTTTTTTTTTTATTCTTGAAAAAATGGGATCTATTAATTTTAGGTAATAGCGTATGTATTCAAAAATGCTTCATTTTTTTTTTATTTAAATTTATTAATGAAAAAAAAGAGAATGATCATACGGAAATAAATAATTTATGCTGTCTTGCATTTTCCTGTTGAATAAATTTGCTTAAATATCTTAGGATGTTGATTAAGATTAAGAAGAAATTCTTTGCAGAATTTTTGAAAAACTTCTTCAGTAATTAACAATAGAGTTTTTGCATAACGTTTTTTTCTATCGTCAGATATTTTTTCTTCCTAGCGCGTATGCTCATAGGAATAGCTCAGTAGTGCAGTATTACAGATACGCATGCGCAATAGTACAATGTTTCCTATCAGCATGCGCGAAAGGAAGAAAAAAAAAATATCGGACGACTAAAAACGTTATGCAAAAAACTCTAATATGTTAAAACTGCGACACCTACTTGTGTTTTTTCTCATCACATCCTATTTATAAAAAAGAAAATACCTTTTTCTTGTAGCACAATTTTTGTTCAAGACAACCTGAAGGATATTCCGGGGTTCCTCTTTTTGGGGGAGAGTAACTATACAAATAATATATACAAAGTAGTTATGTCTTCAATAGCATATGTATATATGTGCAGATATATATTCACGAGTCGGGTTTTTCCAAGTTTAATCTATTCATTGATGATATTTATGAAACGAAATTAAAAGAATAAAGAATAATTTTTCAGTTTGATTTATCGAAATATTCAAAAACATTTTCGTAGTAAAAATTCTATTTTACTTTTTCAGCGAAAATATTCGGCTTTTCAAATATCGATCAACCTTATAAATAAATAAATATCTTAATTCTATAAAAATACGATGTTCAGTTTTATGTTATTGTAACGCTTGAGGATGAATAAAAAATCTGTAATTAAGAAAAAAATAGTAAATTGGTGATTGCTATGATAATGTAAAATTTATTTTATTTAGTTAGTATTATTTGCTGAATTTCCTTCATAAAAAGTACTGAAACCCTAAAAGAAACAAGAATAAATTTGTATAGATTTTACAAGATCAATCAATTAATTTTCTTTTTCTCTCCAAAAAGTGAAGTTTTTAATTAATTTAAAAAAAACTAATTTGCGAAGATATACAAAAACTTTAAAAGAAAACAAATAAATAAAATTTCTGAGATGTAGTTTTTAAGTAGCAATAAGAAATGAAAAACTTACACACAAATGCTAATTTTTATATAGAAGAAAATAGAAAATATAGGAACTATTTGTAATGCACTTCGATATATTAGTTAAATTATATTAAAATTAGTATATAATTAATAATATTATTATATGATGAATAATTTATCAAGTTAAATTTTAGAAAATTTTTATTTTAAATGAAATTAGTTTTAAAATTCTAATGATATATAATGTATAATAACATTAGAATTTTAAAAATAATTTCATTTAAATAAAAAAATTTTCTAAAATACAATTTTTACAATAAAATTAATTATTACAATAAAATTAATTATTACAATAAAATTAATTATTACAGTAAAATTAATAATTTTAAATATAACTGTAATTTTTTAATTATTGTTAGTCGAATAAAATAAAAGCATGCACCAATATGTCCTTTCTGAACCAGAAATAAAATACGAATCACATGTAGTTGCGTAACACATCACTCAGTTAAAGAAGAACGATCACCTTTTATTACTTCCATTCTTTGAATGATTGATTCGAGTCTTAATGTTGGCGAGTGTATTCGAACGAGGGCTTTTGATTCATTAAACGGAGCTTTTAATTCAAACCTGTTAGGATTTTCTTTTATTCGTCAGTGGCACAGAATGTCAAATCAATTGAAGAGCATTTGACTTATACGTAAAAAAAAAGGAAGAATTAATTACATATTCAGGAGGCATTACGTCTTCATCATTCAAATTATCTGAAAGTGCTCAAGGAAACTAGAAGATGTTACCTTGTTTAAAATTTCAGGGATCGTATGCAGATTGCGGTTTGTCAATTTGGTGGCAATTATCGATCGAAAAATTAAGTGAATCGGCTTAGTCATACTTGGCTAAGTATCAATAACTAATAATTACCTTTGAAACCGCAAAAATGCAATTAATTATTTCATAATAATTTTCAAAATGTAATAACTTAGACCCAATTTTAAATTTTGAAAAATCTGTTGTGTGTCTAATCCTCAGTGTCCTGCAATGCTGGACAGATATCACATGACTAATCTGCTCATGGTTGGAAAGGGGCAGCTTCTGTTGTGATGGAGCTGCCGTAAGTAGAAGTCTCACTTGACTTCGTGTCGATGAAGAAGTAGGGAAGTGCCTTCCGAGAGACTTTTTTTAAGGGAAACGACTAACGAGACAAGATGTTTAACACCACAAACACCATCGAGTCTCCTCTTTTTTTAAAACAGTGTCTTCAACAAAGCCACCAGCGGATTCAACCTCATTCTTAATGCTCAACGGCGACGCACATTGCCACTGAACCAAAAGTCGGAACTAAAATCTGTAGTTTAAGTAATGACATTATAGGGTGGCTATAATTAATAATGAACTGATACCTCTCAGAGCCATGGCCTCTTGCTGGCCAATCTAAATTGCATGAAATTTGGTAAGGAGACTAAGTAGAGAAATGGAGGAGACTGATGGCCGAGTGGCTAGGTCTCTCGTGCTCGGTACCACAGGCTTCGGGGTTCCAGTCCCAGCGGTGCCATGGGTGTTTGTAAGGGTTCGGATTCCACTTAACCACATGTCCTGGTCTAATAGGACCGTAGAGCGTGTTCAGAGCCCAGTCAGACTTCTCACCTACATCATTCTCAATCTGTATAGGGGCAACTCAGCTCTAGGCACAGTGATGTGATGTGGTGTAGTAGTAGTAGTAGATAAATCATTTATTTACCTTCTGTACAGCCAAAAATGAATTTTGCAAAAATTTTCCCGCCTCCATCGTGTATCCAGTCAATTTCACCCACATCATTCCAAAACTGTATAAGTGCATCTCAGCTCTAGACACAGTGATGTGATGTGATATGGTGTAGCAGCAGTAGTAGTAGTACAGAGAACGGAAAATTCCACAAAAAAATTAGAGAAAATAAGGCACTTTTCAATGTTTATAAATGAACAGTAGACATATCAATTAAATACAGTGATGAAATTGAATTGAAACAAGGATTTTGCAATTCATGTCCAGTGTACCATTATTCTTTCACATTTTCTTCAATCGATATAACTCTTGTTAACTATCCCACCACTCCTATTCACTCCCCCACCAAGATAGATTCGGCATATTGTCGCAGGATGTGATGCATTTCCTGCGTCATAAAAATGGTAGGTACATTGAATATTAATTTTAGAATCATCAACGTAAAGTAATGTTTCATTTCAATTTCGTCGATATAAGTTTCAAAATTCTCAATAAAAAGTAATGCTTCAATTCTGCTTCTTTTAACTTCAAACTCTAGGGTAAAAGCTAATGCTTCAATTCATTTTCGTTGATCGAAATCCTCTATAAACATGTACTGTTTCAATTTCGGTTTGATCATTATAATTCTAGTATAGAAATCATAAGTCCTTAGAAATACCAAATGCCATATTTCTTTATACAGACTACTTTTAGAACCATTTTTTTGTTTGTAAAATCTTAGATCCTGGATCATTATTATTAATCTCTTTATCAGACAGAAAGGAGTCGGGAATCGAGTATTTTGAAGGAATCGGAATTTGGAGTAATGAGTCCGTTTAAAAATCAGACTCCTGACTTCCGAAAATAATGTTTATTTTCCGAAAATTCTAGGAATAAATGTTAAGGCGGAGATTCAATTGTAAAAGCAGCAACGCTAGTTACTGCTTTTTCAGCAAAACAAATCAATGTTGAGAGATTTCTCTCAGTACCGAGTCTTACAAAAAGCTATCTTGAATCAAGAATGAAAGAAGATATTATAGAAGCTATTCTACAATCAAGAACAAAAAAGATTTAATCTATTACAAATATAGCATCTTTGTGATTAAAATATGAAAATTTCTTATTACTTGTCTTCAGCCTTTCTATAATATTTATGATCTGCTAATTTATTATTTCAATTCCCTTTCGTTGATCAGAATCCCCTATAAACAGGTAATGTTTCAATTTCAATTTGGTCATTATAATTCCTAGTATAGAAATTAAATTATTCCTGATATTGTTCTAAAATGTCAATTAACTATATTATGTTAACTTCTACTGGCTGAGACATTGTATTTGTTGAGGGGAAGATACAGCATTATCCAACTTGTCATTGTTAACCAACTAGCAATAGGTAAACACGTGGCTTGTTCTTTTCCGTTCTGCCTCACTCGTTCAATTTCAGCCTAAGGTTTTTCAATTCCTTCTGTTAGCTCACACTCTCCCTATATATATCGTGTTCAAATTTTCAATCGTTCATGAAATACTTTTTATTCATCCACTCGAGTTCAAATACATTTTTTTGAACTCGTAGTGGATGACACTGGATGTGAATGCACTTTTTCAAATATTAATTCATTTATTAAATTTATTTCATTAATTTTAGTGTTTTTTAAATTTAAGTTGCATATATCTACCCATAGAGGGCTCCAGATAAACTTTAAAAAATGAATGAAAATTATTTATAAAGGACTTTCTACAACAAAGTGGAAAAAAAGTTGGAATTGACTTTACATTTTTTTTTACATATATTACTTGTTTGTAAATAAATTTTTTTCTTCCAATTATATTTTTACCATCATCCTCATCATCTTTTCTACTCATCTTCTTAATCCTGTATTCATTGAAAGTTAGCATATTTTTGCGCACCTAAAATTAAAATAAGATTTCTTCTTTTTTTTTACAGTTTAATTTTTGAAAATATTAATCTTTCATTTTTATTAAAGGAAAGATTTCAAATAAAAAATTGCCGTTACTTTTAATGACAATGAAGAATAATTTCAGGTATTGCCATTGACTGAAATAGAAAACAGAAACTTATTATCATTATTATTAATTTTTTGCACAGGGAAAAAATATTTACATAATCTTTATTTTTAAATTGATAAAAAATATTCATTAAAAGGAAAAATTAATAATTTATTTTTCAATAATATATAAAATTTATGTCATAAAATTAAAAGTTGTTTCTTAAGAAAATGCTAATAAAATCTTGGCTTTACTCTGCATTCTGTTTTGACACGTACTGTCGCTAAAAATCGTTACGTCTTGGTTTCCGTAATAGCCTCTGTTGTAATTGTTGGATTTGAATTTGCCGACATTAAAAACAAATTTTTCAATTTAAATACTAATTTGTACTGTCGTCCACATTTCTTTTCTTTCATTCGAAATGGGAAAATTAACAAGGGAATTACAGGCGACTGGGATAGTGTGAGATATTACCAACAGTCTGAGTGAATGAAAGATCTACTAAGTATTTAGGAATTATTCTTGATAGTAAACTACAGATCGCATACCTACAACCTTAGAAATAAATTCAATACTCAATTTAGAACTCATCCTTTAGTCAATAAAAATTCTGCTTTACCTTTTAATCTTAAAATACTAATATATCACTTATCTTCGCCCAGTATTAGCTTATGCAAGGCCAGTTTGGGGTTCTGTTGCACGTACAAATTTTGAAATTATTCAAAGGCTTGAGAACAAAACACTCAGAATGTTAACGAATTCACCCTGGGACTTTCGTAATGATGATATTAGACGAGCTCTCTCGATTCCAAGTTTAAGACAATTTGTTCCCAAAATTTCTACTCAATTCTATAATGATATGCAAAACATCAATAACCCTGTTTTAAATATCCTACAAAATGACGATTATGATATTTCTTCCCGCAAACATAGCAAAAGACCTTGCACTGTTCTAAAAATTTTAAATTAATACCTTATCATGACGATTTTCTCCTGCTCTGACTGACTTATTACCCACAACTGTCTAGATAAAAAAAGTTCGCTTTTCTCCTAAGCTATTTTTACTCCTAATTTGACGTTTTCTCATTCTGTTTTATTTTTTGATTACATGCAACTGATTTCATCAACATCTACACTTTTGAAATGTTTGTTATTTTTAATTTTATGATTTTATCAAATAAATAATTAAATGCCCTTTTTTTAAAAAAAAAGAATTATCTATTTTTCTTATTAACTCATAGCATGAGACCACCGTTATGTTTCAACATTTTACAATGAAGGAGCTAGTGGACGCTACGCGGCCAAGGATCTCCGTATTAATCTACAATAAGAGTGAATGAAAGATCTTAGGAATGCGGTTTTTATTTTTATTAAAAATTGGAAAAATTAGAATAACGTGGCAATGCAGCTGGCAATACAGAGACAGTTAATCTTTATGCCATAAGCAAGAGATGCACCGCTGTTACTCATTGAGCACTACCCAGGGGGCACGTGTAGTTTGAAGATATGTTAAGGACGCGAGTAACACTACCCCTTACTAACATGAATAGTAATTTGCTTTAAAAACCGAGGTGGTTATTTTGCATGTTTACTTGGCGATTTTTAGCAAATTTGGCGTAAGAGATTGGCGCAATTGATTCTAAATCTTTACCATAATCAGATTCAAATCTCAGTAGTTATAAATTAAATTCACTGCAAAACAAACAATCTACAACTACAGCGTTTTGAAAAGATCATTCTGCTGAAATTGCTAGATTCCGTTTTATCAATGTAAACGGGAAGTGACGATGTGCGTACATAGGTGCGCACACAACGAGCAAAATTGCTCCGCCCACTTCCTTAACGGGAAAGGTTGCCGAACTTGCTGTCTCGATTCTTATATAAGAAATTTAGCATAAAAAATTGAAAGCCTTCAGATTAAATCGAACGCATTAATATGCAAGTAAACATTTCTTAATACTTTAAATTGCTGAGATAAAATCGACATATTTTATTAAAACATTTTAAATAACAATGAACTAAGAAAATATATGGAATTCTTCACATTCCTAGCTAAAAATAAATTTGTTTTCTTATGTTGACATTTTTTCTCTGCTTTAATAGATTTTAATCCTCATAAGTACCGAGTACTGCCTGACAATAATACTAGAAAGGGTTATACATATATATATTTTTTTATTTCCAATGGTAAGGCAATAAAAAAAAAGGGGGAAATAACAAAGAAAAAGAAAATGTACGCAAAAGAGTTCCACAAAGTTGACCGAAATCATTGCCTTAGAGTTCTCCAGCTTACCAGTACTTTCTCATCTCGGATTCGCCAGGAAGTGCCAAGCAGCGATGCAGATGTCTCGGTTCATTAAAGAGAGCAATTTAATGAGTGGAAAATCCAAATGCGATGTAGGTGTTCGTCAGATCAGTTTTTTTTTTCAATTCCTTCTATTAGCTCACACTCTCCCTATATATATATCTTGTTCACATTTTCAATCGTTCATAAAATACTTTTTATTCATCCACTCGAGTTCAAATACATTTTTTTTTTTTTTTTTTTTTTGAACTTGCAGTGGAAGACACTGGATGTTAATACAGTTTTTTCAAATATTAATTCATTCATTAAATTCACTTAATTAATTTTAGTTTTTTTTTTGCATTTAATTTGCATATATCTACCAATAGATGGTGCCAGATAAACTTAAAAAAATGATTGAAAATTATTTATAAAGGACTTTCTACAACAGAGTGGAAAAAAAGTTGGAATTGACTTTACATTTTTTTTTTTTTACATATATTACTTGTTTGTAAATAAATTTTTTTTTTTCTTCCAATTATTTTTTTTTTATTATTTTTCTTCTAATTATTATTTGTTTTTGCAATAGAGTGAAAAGAAAGTAGAAATTGACTTTACATTTTTTTATATTACTTTTTTTTTTCTTTCTTTCTTTTTTTATTCAGACAAGTTACCAGCATTCCATTGCAATGCACGCAAGCCAAATGGACGATCATGTCGAAAACTGTAGATCATTTAGGAATGTAGTATGTTGCCCAGGGTGTTAATAAATACAATAAATGTCAATGTCAATTTATACAAATAAATATCAGATTTCTATTTAATAAGCTAAGTATTATAATCGTCATGTATGGTATATTTAAAAATTATTTGTTTCTTGATAGTGATGCAAAAGTAAATAAACAATTTTCTGAATTTACAATAAAGATATATTTAGTGAATTTAGAGTCACATCTATGCATGAAATTTAACACATATGCAAAACAAGGTTGAGTAATTTTTTTGCTCAATTTAACATTCCGTTTCAGTATTTTAGAGAAAAAGCTCAATAAAATCATTTTATTTGTGTTAGAAGATAAAAATTATATAAAAGCAAACTTTATAACATTGCGACTGATATAAAAAATAATATTTATACAATCTATTAACAATATCTGTACAAACCTATTTTTATAATTTAAAATAATATATTAATATACTCTACTATTAATTTAAAAGAAAAAAAAAAAACACTTTTTTAATGTTCTACATTAATGGTACATTAATGTTTTAAGTTTCCAATGTATTTTCCATATTGCATAAATTATTTTTAATCAGTTATAAAATTGCATTATTATACAAATATTTTAAATGAAATTTTAAATAGTCTAGCATTGAAAAACTTTTAGTGGGGAATCAAACAGACGAAAACATTGTAAATCATTTGCTAATTTCGTTCATTTACAACCACCAGAGTTACCATGCAGAATTCATTAGCGTATTTCAACGAAACCCCCAGACAATAAAGAAAAGTAAAAAACACTTTCTCGTCTGGTGATTTTTTAAAAATGCTAATAGAGAAATCATTCTGACATTGACAACAGTTAATTTTCTTGCTATTATCAGCTAAATCAGTTTAAAACTTGCTGCATATGAGGAAAAGTATATCTCTTACCGTACGTATGATTAGTATGAAATGTTTCTATTGGTGTGTGTGCGTATGATAAGCATCCTCAATCTGCAATAAATTGTACAATTTAAGAAGCTCTAGATCAAAAGATCAGAATGTGAATGTCCTATAAACAATAAAAACATGAATATTAATAACAGTACCACTGATTACTGTCTGAAAACTCTGATGTATTTATCTTTGAATCTTATATTTCAGATTTATCACATCAAATTGGTTGACATATTAACGTACCAGTCTGGTCACGTCAATTTGAAACAAAAAATGCAATGTTATATGGCAGTAAGATAGACAGGTTGATGATAACGAAATTCAAATTGTGGCAATTCCATATGGTTGAGAGCCATATTGGAAAATTAAATAGTATTAAATAATATCTTAGATTTGCATTTCTTCTGAGAAGATAATGCTTTTTATATTGTCGTCCGTTGATATTATCATCATCATATTTCACAAGGGTTATAAATATTGTTTCTAAATGTGAAAGAAAGATTCTTTGGGAAAAATTCTAGAATATTATTTTTTATGGACATCTAAAGTTTTGAAAGAAATAAAAACAAATGCACGTGATTTCAAAGTAGATATTAGATTAAACTTATCAATTGTTAATATTTAATTTAGAGCTAGAAAAACAGTTAAAAGTACTGAAAAACGAATAGCTACATTGTGCATAGTTCTTTTTGCCAATGTATCACACTTTAATGCAGTGGTGTATTATTAGTTTTTAACAGACAAACAGTTTTTATAATGTCATTTGTGGAATTAAAGTTTAGAATTTTGTAAAGTTACGAAAAGTCCAGTATTTAAATTTTGCATCATTTATAAAATATTTATATGCCTTATTTAAAAAAAAAAGTTTCACATTCACATTAGAATCTGCTCTTTATTAGTTCTTTGTAGTATTAATAAAATTTAACGTTTGTGTGTGTTTGTATTATCGTGTCGATATGGGTATCAATATGTATTTATAAATAATTTTTGCATTAAGGTAAAATTGTTTGTAATCATTATGCAATTCCTGTGTTTGTGATGGGATATGTTATGTGTGTCCGTTGAAAGAGAGTATAGGATTGCCACTAACCCTCACTGGATGTGAATCTGATCTGTACACAGAATGGATTATATTTTATTAATACATATTTGAAATTATTTGTGCTAATATAGCAATAATTGTAAGACGTATTTTAACTATTTAAATTGTAAATATTTAATAATTTTATATTATCTACTTTTTTTTAAATCATAAAATTTGCATTTGATTTATTTCGTATGTGCGTTTCCTTTTCCAACTTATATAAGTCTCTGGGGGCATTCGAACTTGTGGGTTTATATGTGGTATGGGTTATTACTTTTTAGGTATGAGATATTGTTATAAGGGTTTAAAACAAAGGGTTATAAATATATTGTTAAGGGTAAATATATATTGTTAAGGGTAAGCAACCCCCCCCAAAAAAAAAAAAAAGAAGAAAAAAAAAAAAACGCCCCCACAGAAATGATGAAATTGAAGTATTCAGTATTGTGAATATGTCATTGAAATTTGTTGGTATGAATGAAAAAAAAAAAAAAAAAAAAAAAATGGTAAAAGAGACTTTTTTTCTTAGAAAAATTCTACTCAGGGTTTTCCGTCAATATGTATTGTAAAAAATAATCCTATAGGAGACGATAAATAATGCTGCTGTAAGATTTGACGCAAAGTAAAAAAAAAAATTAAATACTTCTTTAAATGATGATGAACAAGTATATCGAGCACGGTGAAAAGCAAAACTTCAAACATTATAAAATCCATTAAAGCTATATCTTTATTTCTTTATTAAAGGTGGGAAAGAATAAATAAAATAACGTCCTAAAAGTAAGGAATCAAGTCCTTTTTTTTTTAATTATTATATTTTTTTAAATCGAAACATGTTGAAAACATCGAAACTCCGTCTTTTCTAATTATTATTATTACTTTTAAATCCTATGCATGAAAATACATTTTCTTCGTTTTGTTCACTTTGTATGAGTATATTCAAAGTGCTTAGTCATGTAATTTTTTGATATTGTCGATTGAAGATAATATTTTCATAATGTAATTCACTTTACATTTTTATCTTCATTGTAATATAGAGTTTCCTTTAATGTTTTTACGTGAAATTTCCTTAACAACGCATACACAATGGACCCAAAAAATGCATGCACATATTATGGAGTAAATGGCTGTCGGCTTATGTTTTTTCTATCTGTGAATTTGCATTTTTAATTCATTAAATAACGATTTCTCGTTGTTTATCAACAATGCGTTAATATTGTAAGTGCACATGTGTGTGGATAATGATTCGTGCTTTAATGACATAAAAAATATAAAATCACATATCGTAAATGAACAAGACTACTTTAGTAAATCACATATTATAATAAAAGTAAACGTAATTTTAAAGACTTCTTTAAATGTTGATGAACAAGTATATAGAGATGGAGAAGAGCAAAACTTTAAGCACTATAAAATGCATTAAAGCTATATTTTTATTTCTTTATTAAAGGTGGGAAAAAATAAATGAAAAAGTCCTAAAAATAAGGCACATGCAATAACTCATAGATGAATAACAAACGATACTCATTTATTAGCTCATTGTTAAAAATTTTCAAGTTGTACTAATGTATACAAAACTTTTCCACTAATGATACAATAAGCAATTTAAGTTTAATAATAGTGTTGGTTTTCAAAAGTTTGAATCGACAGATTTATTAACAATAAACAGACGAGATTCATTGTTGAAAAAGTTTATGTTGTAATGCATGCGAAACATTTCCACTAATGATGCAATATTTTCTCCATTATCCACTAATGATGCAAAAAGCATTTTAAATTTAATAATATTTTTTAAATGCAGCTGGCAAATATTTAGATAGTTATCTTTTATGACATAAGCAATGGCTGCACCGACGTTACTCACTTAACACTACCCGAGGGTGCGTGTAGCTTGAAGATACGCTACGGATGCGGAGTAACAATATACCCGCAATGTTCTACGATCCTATTAGACCGGGACCTACGGTTTAAAGTGGATTCCGAACCACTACAAACGTCCATACCATGCCACCACTGGGACTCGAAACCCGAAATCTGTGGTATCGAGCATCAGAGCGAAAGCCAGTCGGAAAATCCTGCCCCATTTAAGTTTAATATTACGGATGATTTTTAAAAATTTTGTGTCGAGATATTTATTAACAATAAATTATCTAAATACAGGAGAATCATTGTTGAAAATTTTCTTTATGTTGTAATGCATTCGAGAATTTTCCACTAATGATGCAATACGCAAATTTAAGTTTAATAATAATGCAAGTTTTCAAAAATTTTGCATCGTGATATTATATTAACACTAAATTATCTAAATAGACATAATCTTGTTGAAAAAAAATTTATGTTGTAATGCATTATAACCCACTAATTATTATAATTGGATTTTATAATTTCCACTAATAATGGTTTTCAATATTGCCTCCATTATCCACTAATGATGTAATATCGCCTTTATTACCCACTAATAATGCAATATTGCCTCCATTATCCACTAATGATGCAATAACAAATTTAAGTTTAATATTAAGGATGGTTTTCAAAAATCTTGTATCGAGAGATTTATTAACTATAAATTAACTAAATAGACGATAATCATTGTTTTGAAAACTTTACGTTTTTAATGCATGCGAGAATTTTCCACTAATGATGCAATATCGTCTTTATTATCCACTAATGATGCAATATTGTGTCTATCTACGAATGATGCAATATTGTCTCCGTTATCTATTAATGATGCAATAAGCAATTTAAGTTTAATATTAAGGTTGGTTTTCAAAAATTTTGTATCGAGAGATTTATTAACAATAAATTATCGAAATAGACGAGAATCAGTGCTGAAAAACTTTATGTTGTAATGCATGCGAGAATTTTCCACTAATGATGCAATATTGCTTCCATTTTCCACTGATGATGCAATATTGCCTCCATTATCCACTAATGATGCAATAAGCAATTTAAGTTAAATATTAAGGTTGGTTTTCAAAAATTTTGTATCGAGATTTATTAACAATAAATTATCGAAATAGACGAGAATCAGTGCTGAAAAACTTTATGTTGTAATGCATGCGAGAATTTTCCACTAATGATGCAATATTGCTTCCATTTTCCACTGATGATGCAATATTGCCTCCATTATCCACTAATGATGCAATAAGCAATTTAAGTTAAATATTAAGGTTGGTTTTCAAAAATTTTGTATCGAGAGATTTATTAACAATAAATTATCGAAATAGACGAGAATCAGTGCTGAAAAACTTTATGTTGTAATGCATGCGAGAATTTTCCACTAATGATGCAATATTGCTTCCATTTTCCACTGATGATGCAATATTGCCTCCATTATCCACTAATGATGCAATAAGCAATTTAAGTTAAATATTAAGGTTGGTTTTCAAAAATTTTGTATCGAGAGATTTATTAACAATAAATTATCGAAATAGACGAGAATCAGTGCTGAAAAACTTTATGTTGTAATGCATGCGAGAATTTTCCACTAATGATGCAATATTGCTTCCATTTTCCACTGATGATGCAATATTGCCTCCATTATCCACTAATGATGCAATAAGCAATTTAAGTTAAATATTAAGGTTGGTTTTCAAAAATTTTGTATCGAGAGATTTATTAACAATAAATTATCGAAATAGACGAGAATCAGTGCTGAAAAACTTTATGTTGTAATGCATGCGAGAATTTTCCACTAATGATGCAATATTGCTTCCATTTTCCACTGATGATGCAATATTGCCTCCATTATCCACTAATGATGCAATAAGCAATTTAAGTTAAATATTAAGGTTGGTTTTCAAAAATTTTTGTATCGAGAGATTTATTAACAATAAATTATCGAAATAGACGAGAATCAGTGCTGAAAAACTTTATGTTGTAATGCATGCGAGAATTTTCCACTAATGATGCAATATTGCTTCCATTTTCCACTGATGATGCAATATTGCCCATTATCCACTCAACGATGCAATAAGCAATTTAAGTTAAATATTAAGGTTGGTTTTCAAAATTTTGTATCGAGAGATTTATTAACAATAAATTATCGAAATAGACGAGAATCAGTGCTGAAAAAACTTTATGTTGTAATGCATGCGAGAATTTTTCCACTAATGATGCAATATTGCTTCCATTTTCCACTGATGATGCAATATTGCCTCCATTATCCACTAATGATGCAATAAGCAATTTAAGTTAAATATTAAGGTTGGTTTTCAAAAATTTTGTATCGAGAGATTTATTAACAATAAATTATCGAAATAGACGAGAATCAGTGCTGAAAACTTTATGTTGTAATGCATGCGAGAATTTTTCCACTCAATGATGCAATATTGCTTCCATTTTCCACTGATGATGCAATATTGCCTCCATTATCCACTAATGATGCAATAAGCAATTTAAGTTAAATATTAAGGTTGGTTTTCAAAATTTTGTATCGAGAGATTTATTAACAATAAATTATCGAAATAGACGAGAATCAGTGCTGAAAAACTTTATGTTGTAATGCATGCGAGAATTTTCCACTAATGATGCAATATTGCTTCCATTTTCCACTGATGATGCAATATTGCCTCCATTATCCACTAATGCAATAAGCAATTTAAGTTAAATATTAAGGTTGGTTTTCAAAATTTTGTATCGAGAGATTTATTAACAATAAATTATCGAAATAGACGAGAATCAGTGCTGAAAAACTTTATGTTGTAATGCATGCGAGAATTTTCCACTAATGATGCAATATTGCTTCCATTTTCCACTGATGATGCAATATTGCCTCCATTATCCACTAATGATGCAATAAGCAATTTAAGTTAAATATTAAGGTTGGTTTTCAAAATTTTGTATCGAGAGATTTATTAACAATAAATTATCGAAATAGACGAGAATCAGTGCTGAAAAACTTTATGTTGTAATGCATGCGAGAATTTTCCACTAATGATGCAATATTGCTTCCATTTTCCACTGATGATGCAATATTGCCTCCATTATCCACTAATGATGCAATAAGCAATTTAAAGTTAAATATTAAGGTTGGTTTTCAAAAATTTTGTATCGAGAGATTTATTAACAATAAATTATCGAAATAGACGAGAATCAGTGCTGAAAAACTTTATGTTGTAATGCATGCGAGAATTTTCCACTAATGATGCAATATTTGCTTCCATTTTCCACTGATGATGCAATATTGCCTCCATTATCCACTAATGATGCAATAAGCAATTTAAGTTAAATATTAAGGTTGGTTTTCAAAAATTTTGTATCGAGAGATTTATTAACAATAAATTATCGAAATAGACGAGAATCAGTGCTGAAAAACTTTATGTTGTAATGCATGCGAGAATTTTCCACTAATGATGCAATATTGCTTCCATTTTCCACTGATGATGCAATATTGCCTCCATTATCCACTAATGATGCACAAGCAATTTAAGTTAAATATTAAGGTTGGTTTTCAAAATTTTTGTATCGAGAGATTTATTAACAATAAATTATCGAAATAGACGAGAATCAGTGCTGAAAAACTTTATGTTGTAATGCATGCGAGAATTTTCCACTAATGATGCAATATTGCTTCCATTTTCCACTGATGATGCAATATTGCCCATTATCCACTAATGATGCAATAAGCAATTTAAGTTAAATATTAAGGTTGGTTTTCAAAATTTTGTATCGAGAGATTTATTAACAATAAATTATCGAAATAGACGAGAATCAGTGCTGAAAAACTTTATGTTGTAATGCATGCGAGAATTTTCCACTAATGATGCAATATTGCTTCCATTTTCCACTGATGATGCAATATTGCCTCCATTATCCACTAACGATGCAATAAGCAATTTAAGTTAAATATTAAGGTTGGTTTTCAAAAATTTTGTATCGAGAGATTTATTAACAATAAATTATCGAAATAGACGAGAATCAGTGCTGAAAACTTTATGTTGTAATGCATGCGAGAATTTTCCACTAATGATGCAATATTGCTTCCATTTTCCACTGATGATGCAATATTGCCTCCATTATCCACTAATGATGCAATAAGCAATTTAAGTTAAATATTAAGGTTGGTTTTCAAAAATTTTTGTATCGAGAGATTTATTAACAATAAATTATCGAAATAGACGAGAATCAGTGCTGAAAAACTTTATGTTGTAATGCATGCGAGAATTTTCCACTAACGATGCAATATCGCCTCCATTATCCAAAATGATGCAATTAGCAATTTAAATTTAACATTGAGGTTTGTTTTCAAAAAATTTTGTATCGAGAGAAATTTTTAACAATAAAATAATCTAAACTGACTGAAAAAGAGATCACAAAATATTTATAATTAATTTTTTTATAGAAAAGATCGCCGGTCATTTTTGAATGATTGTTCTCTTTTTTGACATCTTACCTCTACATGTTTTTTTTTTTAATCGAAAAATCAGTTCACCGAGGTAACAGTCAAGCGGCCGAGAACAAAGCCAATTTCATCATAATGAAAATCTCTGCACAATGGCAATATATGCACGCTTTTAACAGACTATTAAGTGCGTTGACCTTATTGTTGCGCTTGGAATGGATCGGCAGGCGACAAAGTAAATAGAAAACAAGCGATTAAAAAAAGGTGTCCATGCCTCGTGCACTCGAAAAAGGTCAGCATGATTTATCAAACGGCTTTGAGCAATAAATGACAGTGAACATAATAAATGAGCGGCCCTGTAGCAACGCGGAAGTGTTTCATGCCATCCAATACATAGCCGATACAAACAATGCAGGAAATTGTATCAACCATCGAAAAAGGAAAAAAAAAAGGTGCTTGTTTTCTTTTTAAAAAACGTAAATGGTAGATATACGTTTTAAAACAAAAATGTTTCCTTTTTTGTAACGTTTAATAGCAATCCTATTTTAGAAAAAATAATAAAAAGAAAGACATATAACAGAGTAGAAGTGGTTCTTTTGTTTGTTTTATATTATTTTATTTAAAGACATTTAACTATTTATACAGCAGAAAATTTGCAATTTTAAATTGTTATATAAGTAAGCTAAATTGTATTAAAAGAGTGGAACTAAACATAAATGTTATCGTATTAAATGTCTTCAAATTTTTTTTTAAAAACCCACTTATTTCTTTAGATTTATTCAAGCAGTACGAAAATAATCTGTCAACGTCTGTGTATTCTCTTTTAAATATCGTAGTTACAAGTAAAAATGAAGTATATATGATAATATAAAAGCCAAAAATCCTGTTCATATTTCAATGTTATAGTAAATATCTGATACAGCACAAAATTAAGGGAAAAAATTTGGAGCTATTCTGTAAAATAAACCCGATATTAAAAGTAAAAATAAAGGTATCATCTGCAAAATTGAAGCTTGTACATATATATGTATGTATATTTATTAATTTTATACATTCCCTTTATTTCAATACTTTTAGCAGCATAAGATTATTTCAGCCAATTTTCTTACTCAGTATATTATCCAACATCTAAAACGTTGGATTTTTACAAATTCTTATCTAGCCAGACCAAGCTAAGTTCTGTCCTTCAAAATTATGTTATTTTAACAATAACATACTTTGAACATAATAAATTGTACATAGATTCTTATGCAATCAAAATGAAGCCCCATGAAAAAAATGGCCTGTTTTATTGAAGTTAAATAGGGTTAGAACATATGTATACATAATGAAATAAACATTTATATTGTAGTTATTAAATTATATGCCATAAAACGCAAAAAGGGCTACTAGCTGTACAGTGGATGTTTTAATCAGTAATGGGTGGAACCGTTCATGTCAGTGAAACATACATATACGCGGCAAGGAAAGGAAAGATATAAAATTCTAATATAGCCCTACCATAAATTCTTCTTCAATTATTCTTCCGGAAAACTTCAATATTTTAGGGTCCCCGAATCTGGTGATATACTATCGCATGTCATCAGCATATCGTTGAACTGTTAAAAACGCACTCCAGACTTTACGGGGTAATCTGTCATGGTAGAAAATAGTATCGCATCAGATAGTATCATCACATAATGATAGTATCGCATCAGAAGTAATGTATAGAATCTTACTTGGGAGTGATATCCCAACCTTCTGCATACTCTAATCCGAAGATTATTTGCTCCAAGACTAAAAGGCTGAATACTATGCGTCTCCAGTCTACCG
Source organism: Caerostris extrusa (assembly GCA_021605095.1). Classification (NCBI taxonomy): domain Eukaryota; kingdom Metazoa; phylum Arthropoda; class Arachnida; order Araneae; family Araneidae; genus Caerostris; species Caerostris extrusa. Next base: position 154,820 of record BPLR01012989.1, on the reverse strand, counting down.
ATAGCCATGATGATTGACTACTATGACTTCTACTAAACCACACGACATAACTGTGCCTAGACTATCCCTTTTCAGTTTGGGAATGATGCGGTGAGGAGAAGTCTGATTGGGCTCCGTGACACTCTACGATCATATGAGACCAGGACCTACGGCTTAAAGTGGGATTCCGAACCACTACAAACATCTATGACACTGCCAGAATTCGAACCCGATACCTGTGGTACCAAAGTACCAGTGCGCTAGCCACTCGGCCATCAGATCCCTATGATGATTGACTGAAATACCATTCCAGACTACTCTGTCGATTTTGTGGGGTTAAAGACAGACGTCTTAAAGGCCATCAGAATGTAACCCAACCCTCAGCCAAAAGAGTGTCACGAACCACTTGTCATATGGAATAGGCTGTAGCTCATTGGATAGTAGATAATGATACCGTTGAGGCAGTTCGACTTCTCACGCAACCATCCAAACTTGCATTCGTATATCTTATTTTTCCAGAATCTTCATTCCACCCATCATTTTCTTGCAAAAACATTGCTGCCAATACCTTTGCACACCAAATTATTGAGGCCCAACTAAATTCCTATGGGCCGATATGACCTCTGCGATGAACGACGAAACTGTCCACTTCAAGCATCTCAGCACTGAACTCCTTTCGAAGCTCTTTAGTAATGAATAACATTTTTTGAGTCGGCATTTTTATCAGTATTTCCAATAAATTGTGTCAGGCAACAATAAGAAAAATATATCAGTTTTCGCAGTTATTAGTAGTTTTATAGGATGCCAGTTGCATAAAAGAAATATACGTCATTACCAAAGTTAACCTTCATTGGTCACGAAAATTTAATCATTCTTATTTTGGGATAAAAAAAAAAAAATTAGTTATAATTTTTGAGATAATCTAAATAGTTTTCTCGGGGTGTTTAGGATTTTTATTTATTTATTTATTTTTAATTTTTTTCTTCCGAAATAACGTAGGTTAATGAATGAGGTGGGAGTTTTAGTAACATTTGAAGAAAAAAATTATTGTCAAATTCTTTTTATCATTAATTTACGCGCATTTAAGTATAATACATAATAAAGTATATATTGATAAATATCTAGGTATTAAAAACACGTTGAGCAAAAAAAATTACCATTTCATAAAACTTTAATAAAAAACGTTAAACGTCAAATGGTTTTCATCAGGTTATCAGTAATCAGAAATGAGGAAAATGACGAACTTTACATTAGGTACGCATAATTTTCAATTTCAAATTATTTTTGTTTTAAGTGAAAATATTTACATCTTATATCGCTAATGACAAACGACATATCAATTTAATCTTTCACTACAAATGGAATAATAAGTAGCAGTGCACTTTTTCTTATTTTTAAAAATATGGGATGTACTGTTAATAATAAGGGGTGAAACGTACAAAATTATTTTATTTTGAAGTCAATATAAGAAATAATATACGCATGCAAGAGGAAATTAAGATGTATAATGGAAAAAATAAGTAATTAACTACTTTTAAATCAATACATTTTTAAGTGCTATCCTTTGACAGAATAAAGAATTTTCAGGCGATAGTCAAGTATTCTTGAGAATCTCAGGGATTATTGATAAAATTGGAACTTTAATTTAGATTTTTCAAATCACCCCCATATTTATCTTCTGTAGCATGCACTTTATCTTTTACAAAAGCCCCATTAAATGAATAAAAGTTTTGTTTGACGAACGAGGCGGTATTGAATGATAGTTGAATCCACTTTCAAGGAAAGTCTCATTTCATGTCAACTCCAGTGTGGTGGAACAATATCCAGTTAAAAAAAAATAAATAACTGATCGATGCATGTTATCAGTTTTTAGAAAAGTAAATTATTCTAGAATATCGAAATAAATTAATTTTACTGTCGTTTCTGCAAAACAAATAGGATCGATCATTAGATTGTGCAACTTGCTTCCAAAAAATTCCCTTTTTGCGCTTTCATGAACATCTTCAAGCATATGATGATAAAATCTCCCCCCCATCATATTCGAACATTGTGACGACTGATTTTCCGGAAACATAAAAAATAATAATAATAATAATAATAAAAAAGCAGGTGCAACTTTAAAAATTGAATCTCATCTTCAATACATTACAACAGATTCATAGAAAATTCCGAGATCTTCGACTTATCATTTGGTTCTATCTTTGTGCATTTTGCCTTCATGTTTATAACACGATGAACTTTAGATTTGGAATTCTATTTCCAGCAATGCTCATTTGAATGATTTCGTGGAATTGCTAGCGTATTCCTTTCACTTGTTCTCTAAACACATTTATAGACACCGAACATTAAATTTATCCCACCATGCGTGTAGCGTTTTCTTCGAAAACGGATCCTTTTGAAATTCACATTTAAATTCCCATAACACAAACTAACGATTGAATTCCCATTCATATTCCACAAAATCAATGACTGATATTCAGAAAAATGCAAGTACGTTTTCTTTAGGAAATACAGTTTTATTTTAACGGAAGTATTGATGCGCCCATAATAGTGGCCTAATTCCTTTTATCATAAATGACAAGATATTAGGTGGTAATTTTCTTCTAAGTAAATATTTATAGCTTTAATTATAGATTCCTGAAAATCAATTACTTTTGAAAATGGCATCCTGCGTATGTGTTTATCAGTCCCTATTTATGTGTTCAAGAAGAAAAGTTAAAAAAAAAAAAAAAAAAAAGTATGAAATTCTATATTTATATAGATAAATTATTTTTATTAATTTATAATTAAGGAATGCAAAAATTGAATGCAGTCAAACCTGTTTTTATGAGAGAGATAGGGACCGCATGTAAGAAATCGCATAAAAAAAATTCTTGTAATTTCATAAGTAGGTATAAAATATATTGTTCCCAACTTATTTGAAAAAAAAAAAAATTTTATGCCGTAAATAGGGACAGCAGTGCCTGATGGCTGAGTGACAAGTGTCCTGGAGCTCAGTGCCACAGGTTTCGGGTTCGAATCCTGGCGCATGGATGTTTGTATTGATTCGGAATCCACTTTAAACAGTAGATCCCGGTCTAATATGACATGACTGTAGAGTGTTGGACTAACAACTCCACCCCATAAAAAAAAAAAAAACAAACTCACGTGTCTCGAAATCTGGCAGCAGGAAGACGACCTTGGCCCATCATGTGGCTGTCGTGCCAATGACGAAGGATGAAATAACTTCGCATCAAATAACTTTCGTGGTAATGCGATGATCTAATTTCAGGTTTGCCATATGTTGGAATTTTTTAATTTGCATGTTGTTTTGACAGCCATCTGTTGTTTCCTTTTTGAATTCATTTGAATTCATTTTTATTAATAATATGCATTTGATGGAATTTATATATATATATATATACAACACAAAAAAAAAAAAATTGCTCAACAAAAAACGCTCAAAAACAGGTTTGACCGTACTTTTCAGACAATTTGTTTTTCTAATTTTAAAAGTTATTATACTCACAATGCTATATTAAAAATCGTAAGTCTTTTATTAACGAGAGTCAGACCTTTTTGTTTTGCATTTGTAAGTCACCTTAAAATACAAGGAATTTTATGTAATTATAATAAATTAATTGGATATTTTTATCAAGAAAATACTACATGATGTTTTAAAGTTTTTAGTGTCTCCCTTTGAGAACAACCGATCGACCATTAAATAGATTGGAAAATTAATCAAACATGTTCACATCTGTTACAAAAATGCACAACTTAAAAAACCAAAAACGTCTCTTATGATAAATCATTCTTAATTCTTATAAAATAAAGACCAAGAAATAGTTGATCACAATACTTACAGAAAAAAATAATGCTTGGTAATTGATTAAAAGGATTTGGTAATTTAAATGTAATTGTTTCGTGATTTTTTTTTAAAGTTGAACATGTTGTTCAATACTTTTTATTTTTAAATGTTTAAAATATTTAATAAATCGCATAGAGCACAGAATTCTGATATTTTTAGATGCCTAAAACTTAAATCATTTGAGTTACAAAAAAATTGAAAACAGAATTTGAATATATGATATCTGTGAAAGATATCAGATTAATTAAAAATCTATTCAATGTGTATAAATTTTATGTGAATGTATTTAGATGAATTTTTTTATAATTATTATTATTAAAACCGATTCAGATAAAGTCTGTGAAGATAAACATCCTCTTTGCAAGTTACTGCATAGTTACCATTTACCATTAACATGATATATGATGTGAAAGATATCAAATTAATTAAAAATCTATTCAATGCATATAAATTTGGGAATTTTTTATAATTAATGTAAAAAATCGATTCAGATAAAGTTAACGAAGATTAACATCATCTTTGCAAGATATTTGTATAGTTATCATTAACATGATATAAGATATTTGTGAAAGATGTCAAATTAATTAAAAATGTATTCAAGGTATATGAATTTCATGTGAATTTTTTATAATTATATCAAAACCGATTCAGATAAAGTCAACGAAGTTCAACATCAACATTTTCAAGTTATTTGTATAGTTACCATTTATCATTAACAAAAATGGATTACATTTAAAATATGTGTTATACGTAAAAAAAAAAAAAAAAAAAAACTGAATAAAATATTTTATAAAGGAATTTTTATGCTGACAAATTTTTTTATTTAATAACAGTATTATTATTATTTTATTTATCAAAAAACTACATCTCTACCTTCTGATTAATAAATCATGGTTAATTTTCTTTTTTAGGAAATGAATCGTGATTGATTTTTTAAATAAAAAATTGATCTCAAATTCAAATAAATTAATCGTTTCTATAGATCCACATTCATTATTAGAAAAATTTGAAATATTGTCATTCATTACTGATCTTATTAATTTGAGTATTTAAATAACCGGATTAAAAATAAAAATAACGTCCAGAATAAAAATATTGCATAAAATTATCATAAGGGATTTAAAATAAAATAAAAGTGAACAATAACAAAAAAGGCAAAAATAAAAGTTGCTGTTTTAAACTAAGTCATCAAGTTTCCAAGTCACGTTGGTTTTATTTACATTTTGTATCAGAAGAAAATCGTGACTTGAATTATATTGTGCAGTTCTCATATAAAGAATATTTTGTTGTTTTAAAAGCTGAATCAATCCTTCCTAATCCATTTTAATGAAAACACATGCTAAACTATCTTTTATCACTGGATCAACAACTTCGTATTTCTTTTTCCAAAGCCTACGTTTATAATATGTCTTGTAACTCCTATCCAGTTTACTTTAATGCAAATAGAAATTTTTTTAATGTTTTTATTTATTAAGTAATATATTTCGTATACAGTTATTCATTCTGTGTTTGCTTTAATTTAAAAAAGAGTTCTTTTCTGGGGAAAAAAAGAGTATATATTGTTAGCCAACATAATTTTTAATTATTTCACACAATTATTATTTAATCACATTTAATTGGATACATTTAATGCATTACACACTTGACACATTTAAATTGAATAACCACTGAATTTTCACTTGTATTATTGAGAACTTAATTAAAATTTTTTTGGGTAGAATTAAAAAAATTATTGAAAAATAGTAAGATAAATATTAAATATTTAATGGTTATTATTATTGAAAGAGTTTGACTGTAAATGCTTAAAAAGGAAATTATTAATGTCACATATAAATGATCTTATAATAGGTTGGAAATGATAAAGGCTTACAGAAACATTGTTGAATAAATTTTTAAAAAATTGCTTTAGATAAAAGTTATTGCGTTTTGTAAAACCAAATTAAAACAAAAATAATTTTCTTAATTGCTTTTTTAAAGTCTAATACTATTTTAAATGTTTAAATATTTTATCCATTATATTAACTGTTAGGAACTGGAATTTCTTAAAATATAAAAAGGAATTAAAACAAAAATATATATTAAAAATAAGAAGATTTATATACATAATAATTAATACATTTTCAGAATGAAGGATCTGATATTTATTACAAATGATAATTATTAAAGCAGAATTTAATTTAATTTATTTTGCATATCATAAAATAACAAATCTAAATTTAGCAAAATCAAGAAATCTTACTAAAATACCGAAATGGAACCAAAATAAGGAAATATTATTAATGTTTAAAATAAAATTGATTTCAAAGAATTATATATATATATATATAATTTATTTTTATTTTCTTCATTGGAGCAACAGCCCCATGGTGGGCCAAGGCCGCCTGCCTACTGACAGATTTCGAAACAGAAGATATTTCCTTTTTACGGGGTAGGGATGTCAACACCCTACAATCATATTAGACCGGAACCTATGGTTTAAAGTGGATTCCGAACTGCTACAAACATCCAGGGCACCGCTGGGAGTCCAACTCGAAACCTGTGGCACCGAGCGCCACTCACTCAGCCATCAAGCTCCATATATAATTTATCATATAGAAAAAAAAATTTTCATTAGAAATTTTGGTGGTATAAAGTTTTCTAATAATTTTTACAATTAATTATTTGTTTTTGCTTAAAAGAGATTTTATAAACAATAAATAAAATATATAAATGTAAGTTAATATTCCTTTTTGCAAGAATTTTATATCTCTTGATAACGTAAATCATACATCAGTGAAATAGCATAATTTAAGATACTTTTAAGAATTTAAAATAGATTTGTTGCTACTATTGTGGAGATTTTATACATTAAATTAAAAAAAAAATGATTAATTAATCATATTTAATTATTATTTTAACTATCCAAATTAATTACCAACACGCAATTAAAAGTAACTATAAATCGAAATGAATTTAATTTATCTCAAAAATTTCTGAAATAGTGAGAAAACCTTTGAATATGTACTTTTTAATACATAAAAGATACTTCATGTTAAAATAAATATTTAACTAAAAACAGGAAATATATTTATCTGTCAAAATAACAAGAAATTAACTTTTATTTTTTAATGGCAGATTATGAACAGTTACAGCAATAAAAAAAAGGACAACGGAAAAAAAAAAAAAAAAAAAAACAGAGAATATAACAAAACATGCTGAAACAGAGTTCATTAATCTAACACTAATGCCAAGTTGCAGATCTTTTAACCACTAAAAGTGTTACCAGGTGCACCACGGGAAGGTAGATCTTCTGCGCACCCTAAAAATTAACTTATAGAATGAATTATCAACTTAGACATCATTTAAAACTTTTTAATTCTTTCGATTGTACATGTTCAAAATTAAAATAATCTGCACACTTTTATGTTCTGATGAACTTCGTCGTTAATGCTAATTGATGTAAAAATAGTCTCATTTTCTTTCTTATTGGATAGTTCGTAAGTACTTTAAATTGCTTCTAGATCTCTTCAGAATTCTTTAAATTATGCATAAAAAGTTAATGATAACCTTGAATTGAAGAAGAGAAAAAGGAATAAGAATCGTCCTTGAATTTATCGGTGGTACATCGTGGGAAATTGTGATGATGGTAGAATGTTCCCGATGTCTAAGCTGCATACTAAAACGGATATATGTATAGGTAAAAGTAATAAAAAGTAGAATTTATACCAAAAATTAAAAAAGAATTACAATTTATCTAAATTTATAATTAAAAATCATGCTTATTATTTTTAATTCCATCATCTTTGTTAAAAATACATGCAGAATAATAACTTCATAGCAAAATATGTATGCCATACATAATTTATATAATATGTATTTGTTTCAATGAAAAAAATTGAATGTTTGATAAAATAAATTTTTAAAAAGGTTAAAATTAAAGAGCAACTCTATAATATAAAAAGAAAGTCCTTTCTCTATTCTACATCCCAGAAAGCTTGACGTGCTTATTTTAGAAATATCCCTTTCTAATCAAATTATTAAAAACGTTGGAAAAATTAAAAATGAAAAAAACTGAAATCTGCTCGGCAAATCATGTGATGATAAGTTGCATATACACAACCCGACCATCGACTGGGCATCTACTGCTTACTATGCTGCATTGAATATCCATCATCATCACCTTCCCAGTCAATGTGTGCGGCAAAATTCCATGGATCGGGCCCACACTCCAGCCTTGGATCGTCGTCTTCTGGTGGTTCGGCAATACGAAGTCTTGTTTTTTCAGGAACTTGAACGTATGTGATGAGAACGCAAGTGATGATTGAAAACACTATCATACAGTCCACATGTTCTTACGCTGTCTGCTGAAAACACTGCATCAATGCTCGTCCGAGCTCTCGTTGTATATTGAACAATGTTATTTCTCAAAGTCATGTAATAAATCTCATCCATTATTTTGCAAAATTCCCGTCCGAGCTCGGTACCCATATCAGTATTGAGATCACCGGCCAATACTGTTTTGTAATCGCGATTTTTACTGTCCAAGCTCTCGTCAATGGCGTCGGTCGTCGCTCTATCTTGGTTTTGCATATAAAACGGCCCCACGTACTTTTGTTTTAAAGTTTGCAGCCAAGACGTGAATCCCCAGATCTTGATTTGGAAACATTTCAACGCTTTCTACTAAGGGTTTAAGATGGTGTTTCATGTAAATAGACATGACGCTCAGCCTTTGCAGTGAACGATCGCTTACTAAGTGTTGGGGATCGAAACCATTTAATTCGAATGCATCTTTTAATATCGTCCATGTTTCAGACAACAGCAAGATAGCACTATTCATATTCACACTGTTTACATTCGTTAAACAATGTTTACATTTGTCCCTTGTTGTATACATTATTCAATTTGCTTTGCTGCACTTTTTGATTCAACCACGAACTCCTGACCAGGACAACATCCTGTTCACACAGGATAAAAAAAGAGATCTTTGATATGTATATCAAATTTTTACATATCACAAAATTAGAATTATATATTTTTACATATCACAAAAGTTAGAATTATGTATTTTTACATATCATAAAATTAGAATTATGTATTTTTACATATCAAAAATTTTTACATATCCCAAGTCTTTATGTATTCTAATTATCTGTTAGATTTAACAGAAAATTAGAATTAAAAATGTATTAAAAAAGAAAGAAAAAATCACAAAGAAACACGATATTATTTAACGTAATTATTTTATAATTATTTAATATATATTTTTAATTTTTTTCTCTCAAATTATTTCACTAATTTTTGTTAACTTTACAGAAGTTTGTTTTCAAGACTTAACGATTATCTAATACATCTAAAACTATTTTATTCTAAATTTCCAATATAACTTTTATGCCCTTTTCTCGATTTTCTTGAAGTTGCAACAATTAAATTTATTTATTTTTGAGTTAAATTTTTAATATCACAAATTTAGAAACTGTTGAAATGAAAAATGTATTAAAAAAAAAGAAAAAATCACAAAAACGATATAATTTAACACAATTACTTTATAATTATTTAATTGTTTTCTAATATATCTGAAACTTATATTCAAAATTTTCAATATAACTTTTCTTGATTTTCATGAAGTTGGAACATTTAAATTTATTTTTTGAGTTAAATTTTTTAATTTATTTTATTAAACAGAAAATGTTTTTCAAATTAACAAGCTATTTTGCAGGGACCTTTTTATAAAGATATTATATATATTATATCTTTTTACTTTTAAAATAAAAAAGTAATATTTATTTAAAAATTCGAGCACTTCAATACAGGTGGTATATTAAATCATTAAATATGAAATGGCCTATCAAGTCACATTATATTTTCGAATCAATAAATATGCCAATATTAATTAAAACTTGTGACATGCTCTGTAAATGATTTTTTTTTTTCATATACCTATCAGTTTTCAAGCAAGAGTTTTTTGCATATATTTAAAGCTTTATCGATATAAAAATTGTGATTACTTTTTAGAAAATCAACAAAAAGATAGAAATAAAATAATTCAAACAAAAATGCATATCGCGCTATTATTATTTTGATTTAAATTATTTTAATCAAAAAACATCAATTTAACATTAATTAAGACATCTTTTTTTCAAAAAGATCGAAAGTCATTGAAAGTTAATTGACTCAGAAAATTAAACATTCTAAATCACCTATCCAGGTAATATATTTAAAATCCACATTGTTTTAATTTTATAAAAGGGAATTATTTTGATCGTTATCAACACAGCAACTAAACAGTACAGAAATTTACAAGAGAATCACAGAAAGTACTCTGTTGTTTAAATAAATATTATTTTTCACGTTTTACCTATATAGGGAAAAAAGGAAGATAAGTTCATAAAAATAATGATTTGAGGTTGGGGATGTCCAAATAGATATTTTTCCTCATAAGGTTGGATTGAAAATTTATGTCATCCAAAAAATATTAATAAAAATAATTGTTATTTATTGTATGAAATGTTTTATAAAACAAGAATTATGTCGAAGAATTTGATTGTTATCAACACAGCAATTAAGAAATACAGAAATGTACAAGAAAATCCCAGAAAATACTGTAAATATTATGATTAATAAATAAAATATATTAAAAATTATTTTATACGTTTTCATATGCAGGGAAAAAGGAAAAAAAGTTCAGAAAATAACGATTTGAAGTTGGGGTTGTCCGAATAAAAAATTTTCCTTATAAGGGTGGATTGAAAGTTTAAGTCATCCGAAAAATAATAATAATTGTTATTTATTGTGTTCCAAAATATTTTATAAAACAAGAATTATGTGGAAGAATCATCATTTAATCAATTTATTAGGGTCCTTTACCTACCAAATTTGAACAAAGGTTCAGAGGTAAATAATAAATAAAGTGTTTAAGGATATATTTAATAATCATTGCATCATATAATAAAAAAGATTTTTATCATAATTAAAAACGGCTCTGTTATTATTTTTTCATAATTAAACTTTACTTTTTTCCTTGTGTATAAAAGGTTCTGGTTCTGAACATAAAAATTTCAGAGAATTTTAACGCTTCATTTTGATTACCTCTGACCTAAACAATTATTACAATTGAAAATCTAACCTAAATAAAAAATATATTAAAACAGGATTAAACTAATTATAAAGGCAATAAATAAATAAATAAAAATGGTTTATTTACGTGAAATTTCATTCTAAATCACACCTATTGATTTTTATTTCATTTCAGACTATTTAACATCTCTCGAAAGGGAGAAAAATAAATAACTATTCGTTTTAAAGCTACTCCTCTAAGTAATAAATCAGATTACTTTGCTGATAAGAGTTGGAGAAAAGGAAATCTTTCGATGATAATTGAGAACAACAGCCAGTTTGGTCAAATATTGAGGTGACACACTTTTTTTTATTACAAATAAATCTTTTAAAAAGAAAGAAAAAAAAATCTTCGATTAAATATTACTGTAAGAGTCCATCATCCACGAGAATTATATTACGGGCCGCAAGTGGAAAAAAAAAAAAAAAAAAAGAGAAATGTTTAAATAAACTGGATCCACCACGAATTCGCACGAGAACTATACATAGGGCAGCGTGCGGAAAGAAAAAAAAAAAATCTTTAAATAAATTTGTACTCGTGATGTGTGCCAACGATAGAGTGTTCCACAGTTTTAAAAAATTAGAAGTCGGTTAGTCCTGGCATTGTTAGGTGTAGCTTAAGATTCGCGAAGTGATTGCTTTGTTAGTTAGTAGTCTGTTTTGCGTTGTAGAAAATAAATTATATAATTTATAATTGATGTCTTAAAATTTTTAATTATAAATTGTAAAAAAGAAAAAAAAATTAACATGTATACTTGTATAAATATTAAGTGGGCATTTTTCATGTTACAACCAGTATTCATATTTTCTTCATTTATTTTTGTAAACCAAGCCCAAGAATATTTGTATTATATGTAATATTAACAGCATTTGAATATTATTACAATAATTACCAACTTAGTATACTGACTTAGACTTTGACTTAGTATACTGACACTATTTCTATAGTTAACCCTTTATTATTGTTCGTACACTATCAATTTCCTTTTTTTATATTTGAAACCAAATAATATAATAATAAATAATAAATAATTGTATTATAAGAAGTATATTAATAGTATATTTAGATTTGATCCCAGTGGCCTGATTGCCAATTGGTTAGCGCTCATGCCGTTGGTACCACAGGTTTCAGGTTTGAATCCTGGTGATGGCAGGGATGTGTGTTTGTGGTTCGGAATAAACGCAAATTTGTAGGTCCCTGTTTAATTAGCCTGAAGTGTGCAAACAAATGAGTGTAGAGCGAGAAACTAAACTAAACACAAATAATATTATTAGAGAAGGCTATTTTTAACTGCATTTAAAAAATATATAAAGAGAAATAAAAGAATAATATGGTTTTTAATGCGTAGGACAGCTGCAACTGACAATAATATTATCAATGATAATGTTATTTGTACTGCATTTATTTATTAGTTATAAAAATATTTGTTTGTCTTTTTATGTGAATTCATTGTTACGCGAATTGGAAATTCTATAATTGAAGAAAAACCTGAACATTTTGTAGAATTGTATTCTTGTTTCAATTAAGAAAATTTTATTTTTCCCGAATTGAGTAACTGACTTGTCCTTAAAGAACAACAACAATAAAATAAATTTATGGAATTAAAATCTATGGATTCAATAGTTCCTTCTACGCGCAATTTTTAGGAAAGTATGAATCGAGTAAGAAAAACGTTTCGGCGTAATTTATTCATTAAAATTTATAGATTCATTTAACAAATTTGGAATGAAATCTTTTCGAACATTTTAATAATTAAATTCTAATTAATTAAGGGGTTTGCGTCAAAGATATAACTAAAGGTAAATATATTTAAATAAAACATGATGTAAGCGAACAGCAAACAATTACAGAGGACATGGTTGTAAACAATGAACAACAGGACAGAGATGATGAAAACAATGTCCATCAGAAGGAAATGACACATTCCGAAGGTCTAAGTTTCAATTGAAAAAAGTGTTGAATGCATTCAACAGTAAAAAGAAACTACACCTGCAATTCTGATGGCACTGACTATAAGTACATGTAATATCATAAAAAGTAGTAAAGTGTGCGGAAATTTATATTTCTCCTCCTTGCAGACGTTTTATGTAATATGGTATATACACATTTTTTCACTTTTCTAACCTGAGCTTGTGCATATTAACTAGGATAAACGAGATTTTGATGTAATTGAATTAGGATTCGTTACATCGCTCTACGTATTTCACTCACGTTATTTATAAAAAGAAATCGTACAACCGTTAGAAAATTGCTTATTGTAGCTATTAGTTTTGAGAATGATAAATACAATATTCATATTATTTTGTCTATATTTGAAATACATATGCGTATGCTGTTAGTCATTTTTCAATAAATTAAGCCACTTCATAAAAGCTGATCGATTGATGATCACCTTTAAAATAATTCGGACTTGTTAGATCTCTCTACGGGTATTTCACTCATTTTATTTAGAAATGAAATTGTACAACCATTAAAAAGTTGCTTATTCTGATAAATTCGTTCTTATTCTTATTCTATTCTGATAAATATGTTATTCATATTATTTCCTCTATAATTAAAATACATACATATGTAAACGGCTGTTTGTCATTTTTCAATTAATTAAGCCTCTTCATAAAAGTTGATCGATTCATGATCACCTTTAAAATAATTCGGATTTCTTACATTGCTCTACGGATATTTCATTCACGTTGTTTAGAAAAAAGAAATCGCACAACCATTAGAAAATCGCTTATTGCAGCTATTAGTTTTTGAGCACTACATTTCTGATAAATACATTATTTACATTATTTCCTCCATGTTTAGGGTCTGTTTAGTCCTCGTGTGCACAAGATGACCGTAGAGCGACAAACGAAACCTAATCTATGTTTAAAATACAAACATATGTAAACGATCTTTTGCGATTTTTCAATTAATTAATCCACTTCATAAAAATTGATCGTTTCATGATCGCCTTTAAAATAATTCGGATTTGTTACATGGCTCTACGGATATTTCATTCACGTTTAGAAAAAAGAAATCGCACAACCATTAGAAAGTCGCTCATCGTAGCTATCAGATTTGCACTACATTTCTGATAAATATAGTATTTATATTTTTTCATCTATGTTTAAAATGCATGCATATGCAAACGCTGTTTGTCATTTTTCAATTAAGTAAGCCGCTTCATAAAAGTGGATCGATTCATGATCACCTTACCTTTAAAAATAATTCGTATTAATACATCGCTCTACAAAGATATTTCACTCACGTTATTTAGAAAAAGAATTACACAACCATTAGAATTTATGCATTATAATTATCATTTTTGCACTACATTTCTGTTAAATGAGATGTGCTGACGCAAGATGTGTTCTCATAAAATTATGTTGCTTATAATAAAAATATAAAATAAATGTATAATGTATTTATATTCTTTTCCCAAGTACAAAAATATGTAATGACGATTATCTGAAAATATACTGTTTGTTTTTATGGCAGTTGTATTTTGAAGTACGGGCTGCGCGAAATTGTTATTAATTTAATAACGTCATACGTATAGAAATGCCGTAAAAATGCTAACTGACTAATGCTAATTAAACGTAGTTTTAATAGATGACATGCTTTAATTGATTTGTTGAGGAAAAAACAATAATGAAAACTGCCATTTCATTAAAGTTAAAATTTAAAAAAAAAAAAAAAGTAAAGCAAAATGTTACCATTATACAATTTCGTCTCTATTGATATTTGTATATTTCTACGTAGTAATCCTAACAGAAAAAAAAATTACTTATTTATTTATTTTAATTAAACTTATCCACCTTAAATTTTATCCTACACAAGAACTAATGAAATTAAATAAAAAAACTTCTAAGAAAGGACAGAACTGGATATATGTCTCATTCAGTGGGAAAAATAAGCATTTAGGTGTAAATAAAATGTTTCAATAATCTTTTAAATTACAGTTGAATCCAAGACATATTAAGTTTGCATTAGATATTATTTATTATTCTTTTTATTACTTTTTTTTTTTTAATTAGCGATTTTATATGCAGCATGAAATTAATATCAAAGTTAAGCATAAAAAAACCCTCCAAGATTATAACAATCATAAAATAAATAACTTCACATAGCCGCTTAATGACAGCAGATGTTATGCTTAAAAATTAATTGTTAATAAGTAATCTTTTTATGCCATTAATTCTAGTTAATGAATCATTAACGTAATATTCTAAAGATCGTCACTTCAAAATTGTATCTATTTCCCTTTCTCTTCTCAAATTCGTTCTTCTGTTTTTAAGATAACAGTTGTTAAATCTAAATTGAATGTTTGCCAAATAAAAAGATAAAATAAGTGCAATTGAATCCGTGACATATTAAGTTTGCATTAGATAGTATTTCTTCTATTATTATTACATTATACAGACTTGGTAAAAAATAATGAATTTTTTAATTATCGATTTTAAAATAGGCAGCATGAAATTAAAATCAAAGTTAAACATAAAAAATAAACAACCCAAAAATTATAACAATTGTAAAATAAATAACTTCACGTGGATCTTCACATTGTCACTTATTGACAGCAGATGTTATGCTTGACAAAATATCTGTTCATGAGTAATTTTTTTTTATTTAGACTTTTATTTCTAATGAATAACTAACGTAATATTCTAAAACTCATCAAAACTCATCTTCGCAAATTCTTTCTTTTCTTTTAAGATAACAGTTGCTAAATTTAAATTGAGTGTTTGCCAAATAAAAAGACAAAATAAATTTAATTGATTTCAAGACATTAAATTTACGTTAGATATTATTTATTATTTTGTATTACATTATACAGAATTAAAAGAAATTACAGAGAGAAAAGAGAGATTATTTTTAAAAAATAATGAATCTAAGAAATTTTAATAATTTATCTAAAAAAAAAATTCATTACTTTTAACTGGTGAAAAATAATGAATTTTTCTTTAGTTAGCTATTTTAAAATATGCAGTATGAAATTAAAATCAAAGTCAAACATACCCCCAAAAAAAAAAAAAAACACGACGACAATCTTAAAATAAATAACTTCACATTGTCGTTTATTAACAGCAAATGCTATGGTTGACAAATTAACTGTCAATAAATATTCTTTTTATTCTGTTAATTCTATTAACAAATAACTAACGTAAATTGTAAATATTTTCCCTTCTCTTCTCAAATTCTTTCTTTTGTTTTAAGATAACGGTTGTTAAATCTAAATTGAATGTGTGCCAAATAAAAGATAAAAATAAGTTCAATTGAATCCAAGGCATATTAAGTTTGTATTAGTTATTATCTATTATTCTTTTTATTACATTATACAGACTTGGTAAAAAATAACGAATTTTTTTAATTAGCGATTTTAAAATATGCAGCATTTTAACATACCCCCAAAATAATGTAACAATCATAAAATAAATAACTTCACATGGTCGCTTATTAACAGCATATGTTATGCTTGATAAATTAGCTGCACCTTTAAGTAACCTTTTCATTCTGTTCATTCCAGCTAATGAATAACTAACGTGATATTCTAAAACTCATCATTTTCGAAATTGTATACATTTTCCCTTCACTTCGCAATTTTTTTTTTTTTTTTTCTTTTGTTTTAAGATAACAGTTGCTAAATCTAAATTGAATGTTTGCCAAATAAAAAGATAAACTAAATAAAAAAAAAAAAAAAAAAAACATTGAGAAGTTGGCGGAGGCAGAAAAAAAGAACGAATGAAAATAAAAACATCAAACACATCACAAAAAAAATGTGGTTCCCTTCCCCCCCCTCCTTTTCGGCTCGTGCCACTCCTCACTTCTGAATTCCACTTGATCTTGCACACAACCCTCGTACTCCACCCCTCCTCCCCAAACCACAGTCACGTATGCAAGTGTTCTGCAGGGAGAAAAAAAAAAAAAAAAAAAAAAAAAAGTAGTAAAAGCAGATGAAACATAACCCCCAACTCCCCCCTTCCACGGGAAAGGAAGAGAGGGGGGAGGAGGGTAAGTGAAAGCTTCACTTTCACTTCCCGTCACGGGTACAGTTAGAGAAAGAGGCCCCAAGTTAGGAAAACCAAGCAGGATGTTCATGCATTTTCGCTCCCCCCCCACGAGGGGTGCCCGGCGGAGACCTCCAGCGGATTAATGGGGGAAGGTGACTGGGAGGCGTGGTCTGCGACACGTGTATGGAACTGTATCGGACGTTCTTTTTATTTCGAACCCATTCATTGGTCAGCCGAATATTGCTAATAGGCCAATTGTACGATTTTTAAATTTTTGCTGGTATGTTAAATGGCTTGTTTAGGTGATATACTTTTTAACATTTTAACAGAGGTTTGAAATGTCCTTTCTACTCTTTTTTGTCCTGTACTCTCCTTCGCATACCTTTAGGCTCCTTCATTTACCTTTACTTCCCTTTGAAAATTTTTTTTTTTTTAATTGACATGTTAACTAAATCCTTACATCATTTAAGTGCCTATTAAACCGTTCCGTTCTTATTTAAGTTTGTATTAGTATAATTTGTTTAATGAAATGAAGCCAAATAAGGGTGGGAATTATTTAACATATTTCTTGAGCTTCAATAAATAAGGAAAAACAATGTTAATTTGATAAACTTGTTCGTTCAATTGCATTTGTAAATATATATAGAGAGAGAGATTTTGTTATTTTGCAGATTTCAGATTTTTAAAATTAACTTCAAGCTTCATGAGCCTAAACCTTATATAACCTTAACCATATTAACCTTTTTTGGGGAAAAGGTTTTTTGTTTTTACAGCAATAATTATTATCCGATAAAGAAATAATGTCTTGGAAAATATATATTAACATAAAATTCAAAATTTCTTTCAAAAAGACAAATGTGTAATATAATCCTTTACTAAATGACACTTAGACTTGGTTGCATTTCAAAATTAATATCACCCACGATGATTGTTTCAATATAGAGTCATAACTGAATGTATGGAGTACATTAACGAGCATGGAAGGAAAAGAAAACAATTTCTTTCATCTAAGCCATAATATACATATATACATATGTTATTAATATTAATATACATGTACTACATATTTTTGGTACATACAAAATAAGTATGGCGTATGAAGGCTTTAAACGAGTAATTAAATTTTAAAACTAAACACGCTTTATATTAATCAATCACATAAAAATTGCTATTATTTCCAAATAATTAATTATTAAGTAGATCTTACTATAAAATCAAGTATCTTGTAAAATTTTTATCACAAAATACATTTGAAAATTTTTAATTTAAAAATTAGCATTTTTAAATTATTATTACCATATTAAAAAATTGTTAGATTAAACAATTTATTTTTTTCTAATAAGGCAAAATATAATAATGGGACGGTAAATAAATTAAGCCAGAATGATTAAAAAATAAATAAATAAATGTGTATAATAACGCAACGAGGAAAACGATAAAAAAAATTACAATTACAAAAATAGAAGTTTGAACATTTTATTATCAAAAACACTTTTAAAACAATTTAAAAAAAGGTTTTTATTTAAATAAATAGAATAGACGAATTTTTGATATTATTCTATTTTATTGCTGAAAATGCTGCAGAAAGTACGTCAAATTTAATTAAAAAATAATTATAATTCTTCTGTGATATTTTTGGTATGTACGAGAGAAAAATTAAATAAATTGAAAAATCACTAAGCAGCGAGATAGCTTTAAAATTATAACAACACAAAACTAATTTAATCAACATCTTAATATTATTATTATGTATCGTAAAAGTTAAAAAACGTCAATGAACGTTAAAATTATAAAACACAAAAGCAACATTTTACTGTCAAAAATCGTACAATTTTACAAACTTAAAAACGAGAGCTATTATAAAAGGTCCAAAAGCGAATTGTGTTTATAATTTTTGGTTAAAAAAAGGCTATTTTTATCTATCAGATGATAGATAAAAATATACTTGGTGAAAAACCTAAATCTTTTAATAATTTTTACATTATAAAAAATAAATTGATCGAAATCCACACAAACAGAAATCTCTAACTAACTCCCTGGCACTACAGTCCATGTTGTGGCCATGGTCACAGAATGTCCCCTATATTTTAAAGTGGATTCCGAACCACTACAAACATCCTTCGCACCGTCGGAACTCGAACACGAAAACCTGTGGTACCGAGCGCCAGAGCGTTAGTCACTCGACATCAAGTCATAGAAATCTCCTGCTCACCATCTATTTTTGATAGAAAATTAATTGTCCGTAATAAACAAGTACTTAATAAATCTTGAAAATGTATCCTTATATATAGCTTATAGATAAGAGCTTATAGATATCCCAGCTTATAGATATAAAGAGCTTATAATATCTTATAATGTAACTTATATGAATTTATAATACATATAAGAGCAGCATTTTTATTTGGAAAAAAAAAAAAAATACCTTTTCTATTTTGTTTTCAGACATTGGTCTACTAAATCATTTTTTTTTTTTTTTAACGATTAAACATTGATGTTACTGGTATTGCAATCTTCAAATAAATTCATATTTATAAAGTTGAAAAATTTCTTTAAAAAATTATGAGGTTGTTAAATTGAACATAAGAAATTAAGAAGTTGTGAAAAATAAATTGCGATAAAAAGAATCAAAGGAAAAAAAAATAAGAAGAATTGGTAAAGAAGTCATGAATAAATAGATTTACTTATACTTTTACTTATAAACTTTGAAGGCTCTTCAAATTAACTTAGTGTTATCAACCCATTTCATTGGTGAATCTAAGAGCTTTATTGAGATTCAATATATTATTAATAAACGTTGTGGAGAAATCTATGTAATATTCTTTAATAATGTTTTGCAATGAGTTAAACAGTTTGTAATTTATCAGTGGGATAATGTATTTGCAAATGTAACATTTAGATTTTAAACACTGTCACCGAATAGCTCTATCTACTTATAAGTTCTGTACTCAGAATTTTGATAGTTCGTTACCATCAAAATTTTGAGTATTGAAGGATCAAAATTCTGATGACCTCAAAATACCGAAATTCTGAGTACCTGAAGTTATAAGTAGAAAAAAAAAAATTATCTATTTATAACTGTATTATCTATTTAGTAGAAGTACTAATAGTATTAACAATCAAGAAGAAGGCTAGCTGTCTAATCTAGACTAGATTAAACTGAGACGAAAAATTGTAAATGAGAAGAATAATGAGAAAAACGAAGGAAAAAAAAAAAACTATAAAATAATTAGGTGTGATGTATTAAATCAAAACAATTCAAACATTGGCTGGCAATTTTACTAAATTTTACTAAAATTCGGGTTGCAGATAGATGTAATAGAGAAGCACATTAAATTTTTTTCATTAATTTTGTATCTCATTATTAAAGTTGTAAGAAATACAGAGACAGACACACAAATTATATCATAAAGTTAGAACTGAACTTAGACATAATGCAAACAGTGCTTTTATGATTTTAATGTATAAAAATCTTTACTATATTACAGTAAAATTAAGTTATTTTACTTCTAAAATGACTAACGCCAAATCTATTTTTTTTTTTTTTTAAGTAATGCGTTTATTTTGATACATAAGAAGGTTGATGTTGGATGAATTTTTAATTTTCTTATCATTAACGTTAAATTTAAAGGATTTAAGAATTTTTAACGCTTTTCACGTTAATTTATTATTCAACCAATATCACCGGTGAATCTAAGAGCTTTATTAGGTTCAATACGTTATTAATAAATGTTGTGGAGGAAATCTATGTAATATTCGTTAATAATGTTTTGCAATGTGTTTAACAGTTAGTAATTTATCATAAGGATGATGTATTTACAAATGAAACATTTAGAGTTATTCGGGAACATTTTTTAAAAATCTATCTACTTATAAGTTCAGTACTCAGAATTTTAGTATTTCGATACCATCACAATTTTGAGTATTGAAGTATTAAAATTCTGATGGCATCGGAAAACGAAAATTCTGAGTACTGAAGCTATTAGTAATGAGACTTTTACAATATAAAAGCATCTTCGCAATGTTATTTACAAAATTGAAAAAGATTATTGATTGAAGACATTGATTTTTAAATTACGAAATAAAAAAAAATTAATTTAATAAAAAAAAAAAAAAAAAAAAAAAAAATGTTTTAATCGCTAAATTCGTGTACTTCCCTATTTTTATTTATTTATTTATTATTTTTCTAGAAATTATTATTATTATTATTATTATTATTAGTTTATTATCCAGAGAATTTAAAACTAGCCTTTTTGGATATTGATCTATACCTTAGTTATTTTTCCGAATCTCTTGCAAGAAAACAAGTTTACTATAGATTTTTTTAAAATTAAGTATGATTTTTATGATAAGGAAATTAATGCCTTTAAAATCAGTATACACTAAGTCTACATTTGAATTTTACATATAAAAAAAAAGGAGATCGAAAATTACCTTAACACTACAAATTATTTTTACAAAAAACTAGTTAAATTTGCTATAAATAATATTTAAAGTATTTTTTTTATCATTGATCATTTTAAACTATTGATATTCATCTAATGGAATAAAAACAATAATGGATAAATCACATTGCAAATCAGTTAAAGTAAATGTAAATCCAGATTCTTAATCGATAAGTAATTGAAAATTATTTTACTATGGTTAAGCAATCTCTAAACAGAGAGTCTTAAAAGAGATGCAACTCTACAATGCCAAAAGGGAGAATGGAAATGTCGGGTATCGATTCCTGTAACTCTCCCACGTTAAGCGAGCACTCTACTGTCTGAGCCCCCAAGGAAGGCTTATGAGCAATCACTTTTTAAAAATAACGATTTTCTTCTCAGAAAAAAATATGTTCTTTTCTTTCCCAGAAATCAACCACACTTTTTTTTTTTCTCTCTCTCTCTCTCCTTCTTGAAGTCAATAGAAAGAAAAAAATTGTCCTAACATGGCGCCATCTGTTAGAACAACAGAGATTTTCAAGTACTTATAATTGTTATTCTAAAGACATCCGTATGCATTTGGCATTAATAGAAAATCATTAACTATATAATCCCTAAAAACATAATTTACTTTCAAAAAAAAGATGGTTTAGGTAATAATGATATGTTGTTTTGTTCCTTAACTTTTGTTCATATTCTTAGTACGTAGACAAAATTGTTATATACAAATAAAATTCATTGCAGCATTGAATTTAATGAAAACGTATTGGTTAAAAAATAATATATAAGTAAAGGATATGTTGACTAGCACTGTGGTGCTCGGTACCACAGATTTCGGGTTCAAGTCCCGGCGATTCGGTTTGGTTTGGTTTGTCGCTCTATGGTCATTTTGTGCACACTTTAGGCTAATTAGACCGCGACCTACAGGTTAACGTGGATTTCGATTAACAAATATCCATGACACCACCAGGATTCGAACTTGAAGCCTGTGGTACCAAAAGGCCAGAGTTAAGTACTAAAGGCCCGTACTGAAGTACCAAAGTCAGCTAAGTACCAGCCAGACCAAAGGCCAGTATCCGAAGTACCAAAGACCAGCCTGATGGCCAAAGGTATCATAATCTCATGAATCTACTTTAAACCGTAAATCCCGTCTGAGCATGGCCTTGTACAGCGTTGGCCGTAGGGCTGACAAGGAATCTACCAATAGGTAGACGGCCGTCGCCAGTCATGGGGCTATTGCGCCATTGAAGAAGAAAAGAAGAAATAATATGTATTAAAAACATAGAATTTCGTTCTTTTCATTTTTAAATTCATTGTATTTTAACGACACATACACTAATTTGAAAAAATATGATTCAATAAGATTATTCTAAGCTAGTCAGGCTCATCTGATAGGAATAACATAACATTAATAAAATAAATTAATAAAAATAGAATAAAATGAAAACCAGTCTAGTTCTACTGCTACAAAATTACTGTGCATTAATCGACAAATCTATGCTAATTTATGCAAAAAGCGAAAATAGCATTTCGTTTTTTGATTTTGAGGGGGCGATAATTTGAATAGAGGTATTTTATGAAGTTGTTTAAAGAAATCTAAAGCCTTATTCAACATTTATCCTTTATATTTTGTTTTAGATTTTAAATACGAAACATGTTACAATTGAAATTATATCTTAATTCTCTATAGAAAATGAATTTTATCATTCTACAATGTCGTCTAACTTTAAAAGCTAGGAAAAATATTTTTGAAATATGTTAAGTTATAAAAATATCTGCATATCATAATATATAGAAGACTTTAATCCTACTTACATCCCCCAATTTTTTTATATATATTTTTATAGACGCAAAAACATCTTTTTTGTTCAAAGATTCTACGAAGACAGGCTATAAAAATTAATTTTTCTAGCAAACTAAATGTAATACATGAACGAGATAATGTATGCGAAAACACAGACTTTTTAATAAGTAAACAATGGTTTGAGTAAATATTGTTGAGCATGGGAACAACATGTAGTTAATATTAGCATATTGTTGTTTTTAATTTAACAGTAGTTTTTATTTTAACAATAATTTGTTACAATATTGTTGAAATTTTCTTATTTTTTTTATTATAATTAAAGAAAGTCGACGACTAATATTTCAAATTTATTTATTTATTTTATTTAAAATTTATAGTTATTTCAGTGTCTTAAATTATTAATAATATTATTTTTGCAAAACTTTAGAAATCTCATAATTAGATCATTATTAATACAGAAATTGAATCATCTAATTGTTTATAAAGTAAATTGAGAGCACAATAAATACACAGCATAATTATGGAAAGGAAAAGAGACTAAAAATTTGTAAAGAAATTTTCTGTCGGAATTCCTTATAAGTACGTCTAGCCGTTAAGAAAACGATATATATATATATATATTTTATCGCATTTCTCAGTATCCTATTTGGATAGAGAAAAATGATTTGTAAACACAAAATTTGAAGTTATCTATATCTATTTATGACATCAAAAAAAAACATTTTTTTCCCTAGTAAAATATTAAAATATTTAGCTTTATAGTTCTGATAAAAATAATAGATTTTGCTAACGATTTTAAAATAAACATGAATGTATACACTTTTTAAGAAACATATAATGTGGGAATTTAAAAAAAAAAATGTTGAAAACTAAAGTCATTTATAAAATAATGTTCATATAAAGATTGAAAAAGGAAATAAAAAGTGTTAAATAGTTATTATTAGTTGACAAAATAAAGTACAGAAGACAAACTTGAGTACGATTACAATTTAATATGGGGTAGTATTTGGGTTAAATGCATGTGGAGATAATGTAGAACAGTGTCAATGGGAAATGTCTATTGATATTTACAGAAAATTTTCAAAAAAAAAAAAAAAAAAAAAAAAAAATTATATATACATAGATATATATATATAGATAGATAGATGTTAAAAAATTTAAAACTATTTTTAAAAAATTTGTTTAATGAGGTTCTTTAGATCTGGAATACAATGAATTTCAGGGATGAATGAAAATGTCAATTATTCAAACAAAAGAGGAAAATTGTGTGAAGAACAAGGAAATTCAACAAATATTACAATACTACTAATTACGACGAATATTGCAATACTACTAATACGCCGAATTTACATACTACTGTCAAATGTACTGATATTGATAATAAATCATAATAATATGATATAATATAAATCAGCATCTGGCTTAAATACAAAAAAAAAAAAAAAAAAGTTTATTTAATGAGGTTCTTCAGATCTAGAATACAATGAATTTCAGTGATGCATGAAAATGTCAATTATTCAAACAAAAGAGGAAAAAAAATTGTATGAAGAATAAGGATTTCGGCATGTAATTTACATATCATTGCCAAATGCACTCATAACATGTAATGGTATCGGTATGTACAATTATCACCTGCCATAAATACAATTTAATTTATTGATAATATTAGAAATAAGTTTTTAACTGAAATTTCTTTCATAAGAATTTAATATTGTCAAGTTATTTTATGGGCCTGATGGTCGAGTAACTAAATCTCTGGCTCTCGATGCCACAGGTTTCGAGTCCCTGTTGTGCCGTGCATGTTTGTAGTGTTTGGAATTCGTTTTAAATATGGCTGTTGGGAGTAGTGTCTAATATGGTTGTTGAGAGTTATGTCTAATATGACGGTAGAGTAGGGTTGACAATCCTACACCGTAAAAAAAGAAAACAGTTGCCATAGGCAGATTGCCATAGGCAGATGGCATGGTCCAACATGGACTGTTGTGCCGGGAAGTTAGTTAATTAGAGTTATTTTATAGAAGTGCAATAGAAAGATTTTTATGTCATCATGACAATAATGACATAAAACATACGCAATCGAGTCTACTCAAGCAAGTGAAGTGGTCAATGAAATAAGGCGCATGTGAAATGTCCAGCTCAATGTATATAAGAGATGGATTATTTATTGACTTAAACTGATTTGACTTGACTTATCTAGGTGCTTTGAGATGTAGGCTGCTTTATCTCAATTTATCCAAATGCTGTTTAAAACACTATGGACAAATGAATTTGATAAAAGTGACTCTAATCTCGAAATTCTAGATTTCATTGCCTATGAGGAATTACAAATTCAATTGATTGTTAAATACAAGTTACTTATTAAATCATCATCATCTTTGGCGCAACAACCCAGTGTGGGCCAAGTCCGTCTACTTACTGGTAGATTTTGAGCCGAGAGGCCGTCTCTACTACTGTTTTCTTTTTACAGGGTAGGGTTGTTCTACGCCCAACGCTCAAGAGTTATGAGACCGAAACAAGAAAACAAGAAAACAAGAACAAGAAAAACAAGAACAAGAAAAATTTAAGGATTAGCTGCATTGATAATCATATTTACAGTGTTGTTGTTATTAAACTGCCTG
The DNA here is from genome assembly GCA_021605095.1 of Caerostris extrusa. Lineage (NCBI taxonomy): Eukaryota > Metazoa > Arthropoda > Arachnida > Araneae > Araneidae > Caerostris > Caerostris extrusa. Next base: position 129,065 of record BPLR01012989.1, on the reverse strand, counting down.
GTGCAGGAAAGCCTACACCATGTCCAAAGGAGGAGCCCGTCGCAAATGGTTAGGTTAATATAAGCTTCCCTTTTAGCGAAGAACCACGAGGGCTAAAGACTGACTAAACTTCAAGACTCAAGTTAAACTCAAAGACTGACTAAACCTATAGTTTAAAGTGGATTCCGAACCACTACAAACATCTATGGCACCGCCGGGAAACCTGTAGTACCGAGCGCCAGAGCGCTAGCCACTCGGCCATTCAGGTCCCTATTTATTAAATACATAATTAAAATTATAATGTGACGTGAAATTATAATGTGATGAGAAATTGTGATTTATGGATACTAGCTGTATGGTAAACCTGTGTGTTGCCTTTTTTTTTAAAATAAATAAATAAAAAGTAATAATAGTTAAGCATTGAGTTCTGTCAAAATCCTCTGGTATACAAAAAATATACCGCCAATAACTCGTTTCAATTACGAACCAAAATAATTTGTAAAGGATTATGTCTCGCCCTAACAAAGCGGTGTTCAAAAAGTAAACACCATCCATAATCTATTTATCTGGTGGAGCCATTGATGATGCAGGTCGGCGGCATTTTCAAAAGCTGATGAAAGGCGGTTAACGTGTAATCATTTGCTCTCACCGCTTAATTGAATTAGGAAGCTAAAAGTAATAAATAATTCATTTCGTTAGTGGTGGAATGGTTCTACAGTAGCGTGTGATTGTGCAACCGGGATGGATCCATCAACCTTTGAGGGTGCAGCTCACCAGTTGGTGGCTTAAAGTGATTTACACTTCGTTCATCAACGTTGTCCCATTTATCCATTTACGATGGACTATTTCTACAGACGCACGGTAATATTTACAAAACGTGCAGTATCAGAAAGAAACATATCCAATTATAATTTTTTTTACTATCTTTAACAAATCATGCTTTTTCCTCAAAATAACAGAATATGTTCATAATAACTGTATTCATAATATGCACAATTTTTCGTAATATTTTCTTTTTTTTTTCTTCTTAAATGCCGCAACAACGCCAGTAGGCAAGGCCATCTACCCTGCCTAGTGACAGATTCTGAAACATGAGATGTTTTTCTTTTAAGGGTAGAGCTGTCAACCCTATGGACAACGTTCTACAGTCATATTATATCAGGACTTATGGTTTAAAGTGGAATCCGAACGACTACAAACATCCAGGGTACCACCAGGATTCGAACCCGAAACTAGTGGCACTGAGAGCCAGAGCACTAGTTAGTCGGCCATCAGGCCCTAATATTTTTTTTACCTTATAATATTGATGTATAGATCCAACATATGCTAATAAATACACATTGACATGTAGTTGTTACTAATTCCCGTGGTGCAGGAAAGCCTACACCAGGTCCTGGTCCAGAACTAGGTCCTTCAACCAGGTCCAGAAGATCCCATCGCAGGCGACATTGGCAGTGGCCAAGGGTAATATGCAGCTTCACCTTAACGAGGAACCAGGAGGGCTGAAAATTGACTAAACATCAATACAACTCTCTACGATCATATTAGACTGGACGTATCGTTTTAAAGTGGGTTCCGAACCACAACAAACACCATGGCACAGCCGGGTCTCGAACTTGAAACTCGTGACACCGAATGCCGGACACTTGGTCATTCAAGCCCCACACATTGACATTGATATGAGCTTTATTTCATTGGTTATATCAGAAGCAAAGGAGTTATATCTATGCAAGTTCAACTGTGCATGATTATAGATTGATTATTAAGACTATACTTTTTAAAGAATGCACCGAAATATTTTTTGCATTCATTTCATTCCCGAAGAGAGTTAAAGAAAGTCTTAAATAGAACTTGTAATAATAAATAAAAGTCAATATAAATTGTATCATTAAGTAGAATAAAACCTGGTTCCCATTTAACCAAAATAGTATTTCACCCATAACCTTTGTACTTATAATAACAGTCATACATACAGTGGATAAAAAAAGTATTGGCAATTGCCTATAAATGATCATATTTTCTAACAAAGTATGTTTACAAATTTTATTTTAACATAACGATTACAGAAGGAGAAAAGACAAACAAATATAACGAAATTTTCATCTAAATATTTTTTTAGTCAAAATCTACGAGAAAATCCAAAATTTACATGATAAAAAAAGTATTGGTAAAATTATGAAATTGACAAAATTACGAGCGAAAAACAAAATCAGTATATGTTTAGTACTTTGTATGCATACCTTCTGCATCTATAACAGCTTGTAATCTATTTCTCATAGAGGAAACTAAGGTCTTTGTTGTACTGTTGGGAATTTTGTGCCACTCTTGCAAGAGTAAACGTTTGAGGTCGTCTTTACTTGAAATTTTATGTTTCTTGATTTCTAGATCCAGCAGGTGCCATAAATTTTCAATTGGATTGATGTCAGGCGATTGAGGTGGGGTTTTTAGTTGGCGAGGAGCATTGTAGAGTAGCCATTCACGGGTGAGATTCGCTGTATGCTTGGGGTCATTGTCTTGTTGAAAAACGAATGATGTTCCCAAGCCAAGATTTTGGGCACTGATTTTTAAGTTATGGCGCAAAATGTCAATGTATGTACGTGCTGTCATAATACCATCAATAAAATGCAGGTTGCCAATTCCATTAGCTGCCATACAGCCCCAAACTAAGACGCTGCCTCCACCATGTTTTACAGTAGCAGTTAAATGTTGCTTTTCCAATTCAGTATTTGGCCTCCTCCACACATATCGTCGTCCATCACTGCCGAAAATGTTAAACTTTGATTCGTCGGAAAAAATAACTGTGTTCCAAAACTCTTCAGATAAATCAACGTGGGATTTTGCGAAATCTAACCTCTTTCTCCTATTTATTTCCGAGATGAATGGTTTCTTTCTAGCTGCCCTTCCATAATAACTTCTCTCGTGTAAAACATTCCGTACAGTCTGTACGCTGAAAGTCTTTTGCGAAGTGAAAGCAACATCTCTAGCTATCTGGGGTGCACTTATTTTAGGGTTTTTCTTAACCTTGTTAATAATGACACGTTCTTCTCTTGTAGAAAATATTCGAGGTCGTCCACTTCTAGTCTTATTTTCCGTTGATCCTGTTTCCTTGAACTTTTTTACAACACTTCTGACAGTAAATAAACTTATATTGAACTGCACTCCTATAGCACGATAAGTTAAACCTTCATTTCTGAGCCTAATAATCGTGTTTTTAACACTAACGTCCAACTCCTTCGATTTCGAAGTCATTTTACTGCAGTAATCGCAAAATAATGCATAGACACTTTTGGAGTAGTTTTGCAGACTTTATACCGGTAGAGTTTCTTATCAGTCGAAACACGTGACTTCAATGTAACAAAATTTGCATAGCAGTTAAAGCTTTGCCAATACTTTTTGACATGCAAATTTTCGTTTTTGAAAGAAAAAAATCGCAGAAAATGCAAATTAAAATAAAATTTTTACTATTTTTATATATCTAAGATGTCTTGTATTTAATTACGACAGCTAAAATTGCATAACATTTCATTTATTTGTCAATATGAATAGATTAAGGCAATTGCCAATACTTTTTTACCCACTGTATAGAAAAGAAAAAAGAACTACAAAAGATTACAGATGTCACTTTTGGATTATTTTTATACTTTTACTCTTTGTGAAGGTCGTGGTTGTATATACGTACAGTAACTTGAGCGCCGGCTACATTAAAAATATTTATATTTATTTCATTTCTTTATACGTAATAAAAAATAAATAACATTACAGAATGTAAATTAAAAATTTCATACATGATATTAAATAAAACGCATTTTCGTATTTGCTTCGATTTAACCAAGTGCACAAAATAATAAATCAAAGGGTTTTTATTTATCCATAAACAGTGTTGATCAATTAGTCTTGCACGTTTTAGTGTATTTTATAGCAACAACCGCTAAAATAAAATTTTTAACTCAAATTTACATTTGATAATTAATGTCGTAGAAATAAAAAAAAAGTTAAGTAGATATTGATCCTGCTTACAGATCTTAATTATTGACAAAGACACTAATACTCTAATTTGCAATAATTAAGAAAATATTGGAAAAAAAACATTTTTCAAATATTTTGATTGATTGATCAAATATATTGATGTTTACTTTTTATTAAGCTAAAACCGAACTATTTTCCATCAAATTCTGGAAGAAAAAAAACTATGACATTTTTTAAATTAAAACTGAAATATGATATCAAGAGGTGCGATAAAAGGTAACAGCGGCCGCTATTTATGTATATCTGCAAAGTGATTAAAAAACAATACCTGTGCAAGTCACTGATAGCATCTTCTTATATTTTGAAATTAACAAATTTGCTGTAACATCTGACTACAATTAAAAAATTGAGATGTGAGCAAATAAAAAAAAAGTATTTCCAGCTTTCATTACATTTAATGTTCGGAACAAGCCACATTTAGAAGAAATATAACACAGGTGATTTATTTGTGATTTACTGTGTGTAATATGAAGTTTTATCCTCCTGTTTTATTACAAAGAGGCCTGATGATAGAGTGACTAACGCTCGATGCCAGAGGTTTTGGGTTCGAGTCCTCGTAGGCTTGGAATCCACTTTAAATAGCATTTCCCATTCTAATATGGCTGTTTGACATAGGGCTGACACAAACGATTTCCCGTAAAAAGTAAACATCTCATGTTTCGTAATCTGCCAGTAAGCCGACGGCCATGTTTCTTCTAGGACTGTGGATATATTTACAAATTATCATGTATTTTTTTCTGCCTAACTATTAAACTATCTCTGTTACATAAAAAGAAAAAAAAAACATTTTGGTAGAACAGATTTTTGCAACCTCATTTTTTACCGCATTGCAGCTCATACTCACCAAATCAACCAAAGAAAATTTCTACTAAGCATGTCATAAGATGGCAGCTGTGATAGCTATATTAACTCAAGTTATCTCGAGATATGAGTGTGAATAAATATTCTTTTGAATTGCCTAAATAGTTGCTCGACATTGGAAACTGCAAAATTTGGTCACTTTTAATAACTAGTGAATAACATTTTTGAAAATTAATCTTATACCTTTACTTGTTCCTGAGTGAAAATAATTGCCGAAATACCACATTGTCGTGTCAATATGGACAATATGTATCAGTAAATGGTCGCTCATGACCATACCGCGCCAATTAAAGCACCCCACGGGATATCACTTTCAGTCGCAGTTGTGGAAAAAAAAAACACTGCTTCCACCGGCAACTGGTCATCCCTTTGAACAAATCGGATTCGCATCCGGTAAGGGCTTGTGATTAATATAATATACCATAAATATAACACATGAATTATATAATAATTATAAAATTTTTTATTCTAATCAAAAAATGTTTGCAAATACATATTGCCCATATTGAAACGATATATACCCATATTGATAAGACAACATTATTCACTACCATCATTTGTTGTATCAGGGAATTATTAATAAAACAAAAATCAAAGGAGTTGGAGAATGAAACGAGTAAAGGGCGGGGTCTCCAAATTCATAACAAATAGTTAAACTATAAAACAAATTTTTTTTCTTTGCATTCTAACTACTAAATTACAGATATTTTTAACTATTCCCTTAAACAACGATCCAATTTTATCTTCTATTGGATCCAACTTAAAATAGAAGTATTTGTGAAAATCTTATAATTGTTATAGATAATCATTCAAATCAGAAAACAGTTTAAAATATTTTCAAATTGGGGGTGGAATGTAGACCTACCTCCTTGTGTTGTACCCTCGGCAGCGTTCTATACGACTAAGTGGTCTACAGTTTTCGGCATAATCGTCCAGTTGGCCTGCGTGTATTGCAATGGAATGCTGGTGGCTTGACTCATTCAAAAAGAACTGATCTAATGAACATCTACATCGCATTGCGATTTCGACCCACTAAATTGCCCTCTTTGTGATTTGGCAGAACTCATGAACCGAGCTCATCTTCATCGTTGTTTGGCACTTCATGGTAAACTAGAGAATTCTTAACGTAATGACTTCGGTCAACATCGTTGAACTCTTTTGTGTGCATTTTCTTTTTCTTTATTATTCTGTATTTTCCTCACTTTTTGTATGCGGCCTGATGGCAGATTGGCCAGCGCTCTGACCATTCGTACCATAGGCTTCAGATTTGAATCCTGGCGGTGGCATGGATGTTTGGGAATGGTTCGTAATCCACGTTAAAGTATAGGTCTCGGTCCAATTAACCTAAAGTGTGTATAAAATGACCGTAGAGCGACAAACCAAATCTCCTTTTGTCATTGGAAATAAAATAAAAAAGCTTTCAAATCGTAAACATTATAGATAATCATTTAAATCAAGATAAATAAATATATACTATAAATATCTTAATAAAAGGACAAAATAACGACTGGAAGTTTTTAACTTATTCATTCATCCAACAACTTAAAAAAAAAAAAACACATTGTTTTAGAAAAATCCACTTCTTTAATTAAATTTTCTAATACTTATATCAAATCTTTAAGTGCTAAATTTTTGTATGCAACGATAAAGGAAAAGTATATAATTTTCTATCTCAAGTATTACTTTATTTTATGTTATTAATTTGTTAAAATCACCAAAATACTGCGATAGCTATTTGTTCCAAGATTCGAATTTAATTAGACTTTTGCAAGATATCCTTTAGAAAATTTAAAAACCTTAAAATGAATCGTTAATCTGACAACGTTATTGATAATGAATTAAAAAAATAAGAAAAGACAAAAACAATAATGAGTTTGTAATGATTGACGTATAAAAAAAAAATACTACTAAAAAACAGCGGAGCGAATTTCTGCAATAACGGTTTTTTTACTTCTACTTTCTCTCTTTCACAAACAGCATTAAATGGAAAGAAGAAAAAAAAAAAAAAAAGTAGCAAAGGAGGTAAGATGGATACCACGCCTGCGCTGCAACTTTATTGACTTTCGGGTTATAATCGATTGACCCAGATGAGCGCGTGATACAATTCGCCCCCTTTTCGCTATTGATACAGCGTGATTTGTTCAAACCATTATGCGTAGTCGCAGAAATCCAGGGCAGTACGAGAAGAAAATGAAATACTTTGTTGGTTCAAGAGGAGAAACCACACGGTTCCGAGTTATCGATCGAACTGACTTCTTTTTGGGCACACAGCATAAGGCTCTTAAATCTTAAGAATTGAATAAAATGAAAAATAGCTATTCATGAAAGCCAGAGACTTTTATAAAAAGAAATGTAAAAAATATGAATAAACAGTTGAGTGGATGTCTATTTCTAAGCTTAAGTTTAAATATATTATATTTTAATTATATATAATATTATATATATTTATATTATATTTTATATACATATATATATATTTAAATATATATATTAAGTTTTTTTAATAATCTGAGATAATTATGTCCAATAGTTTTTCTTCTTTTTTAAAAAACAAAACAAAACCTAAAGGTGGTTGAATAATACATTCAGTAGTAATAAGTTCCCATTCCCAAGTTATACAACGATTATTAAGAGTTATGATATATTTTCAGTTTATATATTTTATAGGCCTCAATAATAACAAAACTAATGCTAAAAAATATTTCTTTAATAAAAAGCGTACGTAATACAACTGGCAACATATCAAATTGGACTATTTCAAAAAGGACGTACACCGCATCGGACAACGAGGCGTATAATACGCATACGTATACAGCGTATAATATGCATATGCTTATTCCCTAATTCCTCACACACACACACGCTAATTCCCTCCTTCCTCACGCATGTACGCACGCAGACACACTAACGTGCAAATACATACACAAACCATATATATAATATATATATATATATATATATCCCGGCGGTGCCATGGATGCTTTGTAGTGGTTCGAAATGTTCTTTATGCGATAGGTCTCGGTCTAATATGATTGTAAGAGCGTTGGGCGTAGGGCTGACAACCCTACCCCGTAAAATGTCAGCGCCATGGAGCCACGTCAGACTTCTACTTACAGATGCTCCGTCATAACATAAGCTGCCCCCCCTTTTCCTTCAACCATGAGATCACACGGGTTCATGGGGTTGGTGGAGATTTGTTGAAAAATTGGCAATAATGAGTGGATAACCATAAATGGAACTACTCCCTAAAAAAATTTGCAAATTATTATGGATTAAAATTTTAAAAATTGGAATTTCCTACTATGAAAAACATTTATTCTCAATTTTTTTCAGCTTCTTAACTCTTGCCTTCTGAACAAAATTTTCGCACGAAGAGCCCTCTGGTCGATCCTCAACCTCAACCGACGAAGCTCACGTCCAAAAATTAAGGTTTGGTGTTTGCAAGCCATCGATTTATAATTAGAAATCTTACTAATGATGTTGGAATTTCAAAAGATCGGTCCATTCCATTTTGGGCCTCAAACGCGTCAAATCTCGATTGATTTTTTTGATTTAAGATATGAAAGATAGGCACTTTAACGTTTATTAATTCTGATTATTCCGTTTCAGTGGTGTCATTTTTTTTATTTAGAAATATGTAATTGACTCTTGCTATTGATTACTAATCAGATGATGATAAAGTCATTATTCTCATCAGTTCGTTGATATATTAATTATCATTATCGATCAGTTGATTGAGTATATTAGATTTATTAACATTATTAGCAGAATTATCTTTTTTTATTTAAACATAAATTGAAACACTGATATAATTATTTAAACATAAATTGAAAACACTGAACGCGCAAGCTCACACTGCATTGATTTTTCGTGACTTTTTCGTCAAAAATGAAGTCCATATCGTTCCATAACTACCGCATTCCCACCGTGCGATTTCTGACATTCCCTAAATTCAAAAGACCACTCCGCGGACACCGTTTTGAGTCGATTGAAGAGATTCAACGTGAATCGCCGCTCGTTTTGAAAGCCATACCTGTTTTTCTTCTAATAGATATTTTTACACTGTTTTCTAACAAAGAAATATTTCAAATTATTTCTTGTGCCTCCTTACAAATTTTTATTTAAAAAAAAAATTTACATTAATAGCTTAACATATCAATTATTAATATACACAACGCTAATATTACATATTATTATAGATTTAAATAGAGAGATAATTCCTTGAATTAACCGAGTCATATTTCGTTTTACAATTCAGAAGTTTTTATTTTCTGAGGCGATAATTTTTTTCTCTAATCATTTCTTTTAGCATTAGGTTAGTGTAGATGAAATATCAGATTCGGTAGATAAACTTGAAACAACTACTATAACTCTAAGGACATAGCCCTTTTCTAATCAAAATAAGCATCACTAAATGCACTACATCTCTCTCCTCGAAATACAAGGACATTTGTGCCAATTACAGATAAACCCGAAGTTTTTCACCAAAGAAATTCCGCAAATATGTTTTTGACGGCCACTGCTCAAAAATTGTCCAAGCACTTTAAAAGTGGTAACAGGGCGGCAACAAGTTCAGAGAGTATGAAGAATGTATAAGTTCCATAGTGCCTGCATGTATTGTTGTACTGGAAATGGTTTTATCTCTTTTTATTACGAAGCATCTGTTGTCAAATTAGGATGCATGACTCATAATTTTTAATGCATGGTGTCAAGATGGGTGCAGTATATCTTTGCACTGATAGCTTCATCATTATTTTAAAAACCAAAGCATAAATAACACCAAATACATCGTTAAATAGTAACCGTTATTTTATGCGGATGAAGGATTGATTTTGGCATATGTTTTGGGGCTTTATCGGTATCTAACCATAGCGACGATTATCGTAAAAGATACACTTTCCATCACAAATCACTACTCTTTGAAAAAAGGAGCGTTTCTGTTCCTACAGAACACAGAAGTGTAAACTTTCCGTAGACTTTTCTGGTTTTGCTCAATAAGCTTTTGAGGAATCTAGTTTTTAGTTTTTTTATTTTACTAAGAGCATGCAAGTGGCTGGAAAGTGTCGAATAGTGTGCATAATTGATAAAAAAATCTCATATAGTTTGGCGAGGATTGGACTAATGATCGCAGCTCATTGTTTTCGTATAACTGATACTGCGTGGCAACCAGTTTACTTCCCAGAATCATATTGCCGAATCAAAATTTTAGGAACCATCACTGTACGGTTTGTTCTTTTACTATGTCATTTCTAAATGCTTTAGTAAGGATCCGCCATGTATTCTCACGAGAACTATGAGAACTACCGAGCGTGGTCAGGGAAAGAGAAATGTTTAAATAAACTGGATTCACTATGAATTCACACTAGAACTATATAGCAGACAGAGCATGAAGAAACAAGGATAAATGTTTAAATAAACTGAATCCACCAGGTATTCCCACCAGAACTATATAGAGGGTCGCGTGTGTAGAGAAAAAGAAAAATGTTTAAATAAATTTTACTCTAGATGTGGGGCAACATGCGAGTGTTCCATTGTTTTAAAAGTACAGGTTGGTTAGTTGTAGTTTAGACTGAGTTCTAGTCATTACTAATGCCATTGCGTTGCATAAAATAAATGATATGTTTGAATCAACATCTCCCTCTCAATTCTAACATTTCTATAATCATATTTACCTTACGTTTACCATTTTCCGAAAGCGTAATCTACCAAAAGTTGCAGAATTTGCAAAAATTTAACTAACGTCATTACGTCTTCAACGCCGAATACACTCATATCTAGCCCTAAACTTTTTACTGCGTAGTTCATATTCCTGTCTCTATTGCGTTGTGATCCAGTTTGAACATATAAAACAAGCAACCATTCATGTTCTGTTTGTTATATTAACACGACCAGTTGGTACTCGTAATTATTTTTTTATCCACATACTAGGAAAATTTATTCTTCCTTTTAACCCATTGGCGGCATTTATAAATATACATCCTTCATCCAGAAGTCCGACATTTCATCTGAAACAACATAATGGCATCTAGTCATGAACTTGGTCCTACGGGGAACCCACTATAGAGTAGTAAGAAATGAAAGCAATGGCATCTGTTCATGAACTCGACTCTATGGGGTTCCCACTATAGAGTTGTTCTCTGTATGAACTGGAAAGCAATTTCTTCAGGAAAGATTTTAAAGGGGAGGATACTAAAATAACTTCTTTATCTCTTTGTATTGTGTAAGAGTAACCTGGGAAACTTCTACGAGACAGGGCATATGAGACGGCTTGTTATCATTTATTATATATGTACAGTATATTCGTTTTTCAAAGTTGGGTGTGTTTGTGGAGTGATATTAAAGTTATATGGAGTTAGTTAAGGGAATTTATATTTCTTTCCTTAAATCTAGTATTGATTTTGTCATATATTATCAATATGGTAATTACTATTCCCCTAATATCATTAAAATTAAACATATTCTAAGTAATGACAGACTTTAGCCAATTACAGTTACAATAATAGGGGCCTGATGGCCGAGTGACTAGCGCTCTGGCGCTCGGTACCACAGGGTTCGAGTTCTGGAAGTGCCATGGAAGTTTGTAGTGGTTCGAATCCACTTTAAACCGTAGGTCCCGATCTAATAGGACTGTAGAACGTAAGGCTGACAACCTACCCCGTAAAAAGAAAAACATATCATGTCTCGAAATCTGCCAGTAGGCAGACGGCCTTGGCTGTTGCGCCAAAGTGGAAGTAAATAATAACTTTTTCTGTTTCTTATTATAATATTGTCCGTGACAATAAGTAAATAGGAGAGAATCCGTTAATTCATTCATTACTCCATTCATTACCTCCTAAATTCAGTATTGTTTATATCATATATTATCAATATATGCATCACGCGTAGCAATTGTTTATTTCGTTTTATTTGCTTTTTTATAATGTTCGATATTTAATTAACAATGTTATTCGAATAAAAAAAAAACCGTGTACCGTTTTAAAAGGTGGTGACAGAAGTCCAGCCCCATACTTATGGTTATCAAAATAAATTCACTAAGCACTTGTTTGCATTTTTTAAATTCTTTTCAATAAGTATAAAAATTAATCAAATATTAGGGGTTAATTAATATGCAGAAGCGATAAATAAATGGCAGTAAACTAAATTATTGTGAACTTTCATTAAGTTAAATAATTATTAAGTATCGAACTTCATTTGTGTGCACAAAATCACAAAAATATTAATCCAACTTTGTTGCATTTTTAATTTAAGACTATTCACTATTACTTCTGACCACAAATTTCCATATTATCACCACATACTCACAAGAAAAATTTGTATTCGTATTATGATTGACAAACTGATTAAATTCAGTGCTTGCTACTAGTTAGTGCATTAAAAAAAAAAAAATGAATAATCTATCAATAGCAAAAACGTCACTCTTAATTCAAATCAACTAGTTCAAACTAGTAAATCGTGACATCATTGTTTATGCTTAATAATAATGGTAATGTTTTTGCGGTTTATTACAAAACAGTCACGAACGGATTTTTAATCACGTTTGTTGAAATGTTGTTGCCATGTTCTAGATTTACCATTGTTTAAAATAAAATGTAATTGAGTTTGAGTTGTGTTGACAGCTCTTTTAGTTTTAAAAAGAAAGTATTTCAATCATTTGAAGTCAAACAACAAAATCACTTGATTATTATGTTAAATGAAACGCTACATTAAGATAGTGATGGAGAAGACATTATTATGGTATCAATGGGTACCTTGGTACCAATGGAATGAACTCTTTGGTTTTATTGCATAATAATGAAAATAATTAAAGCATTTATTGGATTTGTTTCAAATCGTCTTAGATAGTTAATCTTGAGTATTTTTAATAAATCTTCTAGGCAAAGGTTAACATTTAATGCATTAATTTTATGAGGATTATTAGTAGCCCCTGATGTTTTAGGCCCCATAGGTGGACATTTAGATTTTTTTCTATAATTATAATTACTATCATTAATAAAAAGAATAATAAATTATTCACTACAGAATCTCTGAACAAGAAAAATACAAATCTTAAGGATTAGCTGCATTGATAATCATATTTACAGTGTTGTTGTTATTAAACTCCCTGGTGCAGGAAAGCCTACACCATGCCGAAAGGAGCCCGTCGCAGGCGTCCATGGTTAAAGGCTCGTTCCCACCGAGGCGAGATACGTGAAGATCAAGAGGCAAGCGACAAAATTTTTTTCGACCTCTTCACAGCGAAACGTCAGAAATAGCATTACGCCTAGTGAAAAACCGCATCGAGTTGAAAGTTGGGCAACTCAAGCGGCGGACTGCAAATCGGTTTCAGGCAACCGCGGTGAGGCTAATGATTGGTCAAATTTTTCGCTTGCATCTTCTCGCCTTGGTGAGCACGAGCCTTAAGATTAATATAAGCTTCCCTTTTAGCGAGAACCAAGAGGGATAAAGACTGACTAAACTTGAAGACTCAAGTTAAACTGACTAAACCTATAGTTTAAAGTGGATTCCGAACCACAAACACTCAAGACACCGCTAGTACTCGAACCCGAAACCTGTGGCACCGAGCGCCAGAGCGCTAGACACTGGCCATTCAGGGCCATATTTACGGAGTACAATTAGGAATAGGAAAATAGCGTAGTGTAATATTTCTACTGCCGATGTTATTGGATTATTTGAATAAATCGTTAATATTTGATAAAATAATGTCACATATATTAAATGTATTTGGTTTTAATAATTAATGCCCGGAGTAATAATTAATTTATGCCCGGAATGTATGAAATCATTTCATTGATAAAATTATTTTTAGCCCTCAGCGACATAAATGTGGACGTTATGGTTTTCTTTGCCTTTTTTATTGTTTTTTCCTATTATTATTTTTTTTTTTAATCCCTATCGATATAAAAGGAATAAATAGCAATAAAAAAAATTGAGTTACTTTTTCTCATTAAAAAATCGTTCCTGAAGAGATTAATTTCTTGTAAAGGTTTTTAGTATAATAATAAAAATTACTGCATTGAAAATTAATAGTTTAATGTCGGCAAAAATTTTTATTGCGTTTTTAATTAATGGGCGAAATATCTTAATACGCATAAACATCTTGAGTTTCTCGGGAACTTCGTTAGGAACTCCTCCAAAGTTACAATACAAAAATACGATTTACAATTTTGTTCAAAAATTTAATAATGGACAGTATATTTAGAGTGGACATAGCATATTTTTACAATAGTTTTATGAAAATTGATTAATTATTTTTTTATAAATACAAAATAATATCTCCGTAGGAAAAACCATTGAAAGAAATATGGGTAACCATAGGATGGCAAGACGGGCAAATTGACCACGGGCCCCGGCGCCAGCAGAGAGGCTATGAGTACAGGAAAGGCCTGACATTTATTACAAAAAAATAAAGGAAAATTTATTAATTCTGTATTTAATCAATCTAAGTTATAAAGCGATAAATAAAAAAAAAATGAATCAAAATTTTGAACGTATTCATTTGTATAAATCGCATCTGATAATAGTAGTAATAGAAATAGTTAAGCAAGGGTAATCCGATGCTAGGGACTTCCCTCGATTTCTGGTTCGTGAATAGATACTCATAAAATAAAAATTCCCGCAACCACCCATGATCCACTGGGACATTTTTAGATTGGCATTCTAAAGGGATTCTCAGTTTTTGCTCCATTTTATACATTAAATAAAAGTTTTCTTGTATAACGAACTTCTTGATTTATTAATCATAAGGAATCATTTTATGTCTTCAAACTTTCCTGAAGTGTGCACTGCATTTATGATATTTGTAACAATTCCTGTGACTGAGTACTGAGCGATCAGTCTCGAAATTAAAATTGATAAAAAGCTATTTAAGAAATTCTATGGGACAAGACAGATTATTATTGGCTATTCTATCCATCGAATATTCCATGTCCAATTTGAACTTAGATGCTGTCGTTAACAATTTTTCTAATCAGAAAACCCGAAAACAAACTTTAATTATTAAAATTTTTACTAAAAACCGGTAACAGTTATAAAAATATTAACGTCTTCTTCGGGAAGACGTTAATATTTTGTTGAGCCAGACAGCCAGTGTCGCATTCGCTGTCACTAGAGAACGTTCAACCACAGCAAGGTATAATGATGACCAAAGCAAGGCAACTCAAACCATTGAGGTTCGTTCATCACCATGCTGTCTTAACTTGTAGTCAAGTACCTCTAGCGTTTCTGTATTCAGCAGCGTTTGAATAGGATTTTTAAGGATTTAGACAAAATTCCTGGAGATGCCATTGTTATTTTTTCATTTATATTATTGTTATTATTATTTTTTTTTCAATAAGTTCAATAGTTTTTATTTAATACGCCCTAAATTAAAAGTTCCCTAATATCAACCAAAAACAAGTAATATAAAAAAAATTTTTTTAATCAATTCCTACTTTTTTTCTCACTATATTTACAAAGTCCTTTATAAAATAATTTTTGCTTAAATTTTTAAAGTTTATCTGGCGCCATCTATTGGTAGATACATGCAACTTAAATCTTAAAAACTAAAAATAATTAATTTAATTTAATTACTGAATTAATATATTTGAAAAACTGTATTAACATTTGTCATCCACTACAAGTTTAAAATGTATTTGAACTTGAGTGGAAAATTTTTACTTTTAAATTTTTATTTTTTATTTTTTAAATACTTGTAGTGGATTAATGTCCTCCACTACAAGTTAAAAAAAAAAAATCATTTGAACTCGAGCGGATGAATAAAAAGTATTTTTATTGACGATTGAAAATTTGAACAAGATATCTATAGGGAGAGTGTGAGCTAATAGAAGGAATTGAATAATACTTATTTTTAAAGTAGTATTTTATTAAAAAGCAAATGATGATATGACAATGATGATATTTTGTAATTTGAAAAATTTACCACGAACCACAGATGGTATGTTTACGCCACTGAATGCTGGTTTTGGTTATAGTTAATATGCATCGGTATGCGAAATCATTTGCGTTTTCCTAAAGTCACCATGGATTTTTATTTTCAATTTGAGAATACCAACAACAATGAATATTTCTAAATTCATCTCTTTTGGTGTATTAGAATGCTTGAACATTGTTTCATGTCTTCCTTCAAATTGAATTTCGAATGATTGCTGACATTCCGTATATTTGTAGGAATTAATTATTTGCTTTTATAAACCAAATCGACACGTTTTCTTTTTAATTTTAAAAAGTTTTATCCGAAAAAAATTTATTATTTTGAAGCAAATTGTCACGAGCATCGTTCACTCCTTTTAACGTTTGTGAAAGTTATCGATGCAAATCATTTTGCTTGTAGTATTTTAAAAAGATGCAGTGATTTTGTCTCTACGACAGAAATATTTTTTTATCGATATATATAATTCTATTAATTGATTTTGTACTTAAATCAATTAATTAAAATAATTTTAAGATATCATGAGTAAATAAAAGAAAAATGCATAAGCAAATAAAATCAAGCGATAAAAATGTATTTTATTTTTGAGCAATTTTGGTAACGTTTAGAGATTCAGAAACTTATCTTTAAATGGGATACGACTAAATCTTAAATTGATCAAATCGAAGCAATTGAGGGTCTAAAATCACTAGCATAATATGATAACATCAATCAAACATTTGATTGAATCTAAATATCTTATTCAATACAAATATGTTGTTACAAATTATCTCAAAAGAACCTTTAATCTGCATTTAGAAATTAATTTTTAGGAAATATTATAAAAATGATATTTTTTTTTGTTACCAAACGAAACATGTTACCCCGTGTCGGCAATTTCACAAAAGGTGCACTTGACATCACCATTTTAACGTAACAGATTAAGCTTTGATAAGGTTATATCATAGGAGGTTTGTTATACTACATACCAATAGAGTCAATACAATGAATAGAATTTATAACATGTAAATGCAGAAATATCCCAATACAAATACAAGTTAGATGAATATAATGATTCTTACTGTTTGCTCTTGATTTGTGTGAAAAGTTTAATCGTATAAGAAAAATCGGTATGATATAACAGTTAATAAATATTCAGTATTGTTGGCAGTGTCATACATACATCATTGTACACATGTTCGTTGGCATTGTTAATACTAGGTCAAAAGAATCGTTTGCTAATTAGTTATTGTATTAATGATCTCCGTAGAGATGTTGTCACATAAATGCGTTCATGATTGCAATTTAGTTGTTACATCCTGGTCGAATAGAGCGAGTCATTTGTAATTAGGGATTGTATTTAGTCCATAGTAATCCGAATCTCCATAAAGATGTTACAGCGTAAATGCGTTGATGTTAGCAATTTAGTTGTTACGACTTGGTCGAATAGAGTGAGAAAATTATTGTAATCGAAATATATTACAGATTTAATTTAATCACAAAAAAAAAATTCTTTCGAAACATTGAAATAGATATGGTGATAATAAACAAAGATTTATTGGCTTGTCTTAGGATATTTGAATAAAAACTGCTATGACGAACAAGAAAAATCTTTGTATTGCAAACGCTTCTTAAAAAAAAATATTATATTTTGTGATGATGCAAATGCGTAATAAAAAAAAAATTTTAGAATGCGAGAATCATTCCAATTGATGAAAAGTTTTTGTAATAAATTAGAGGGTACGAAAAATATGTGTAAGGAATTTTGGTGGCCTAAATGAGTGCAAGAGACAAATTAGTTTTATTTGTATAGGTTATTCCAAAATTAACGCAAGAAGTGATTTTATTTTTAAGAATTTAAAAAATTGTGTAGCTCAAAAACTATTCAGTTTGTAGCAAAATATGCCCCTAATCATAATTCAAGTAAGGGGCTTTGACAATATAAAAAAATGTTTGTAATATCAGACAAATTTTAATGAATTTTTGAGACTTTTTTTTTTTGCAAACTTTAAATACAAACACTTTCTAAAATTTAAAAAACTATTTATTTTTTTATTAACCTTTAATTATTTATTATATCCTCATTAACCTTATTATTTTAATTAACCTTTCTTCTGCAATTGCTAGCTACTATCACAGTAATAACGAACTGCTATAAACAAATTTCTAAAGAAGTACAGAAAGCAATTACATAGTTTTCTAAATAAAAAGTTGTGTATCATAGAACATTTTAAGATTTTAAGTTATGCCTTACCTTGCATGTAACTGATCGTGCAATAACCGATCAAATTTTTGTATTCCTTCAGCTTCCGATTGATGGCCGATGAATGAAGCAACACGGCATTAATATCAAAACGAGTCGTTCCAAGTTTTACCCTAGTTCTCACAATGCACCGTGCTTATTCCTAAAAAACTATCTCAACCGTTTCAAACATGCAAAGATCACAATTTATATGCTTAATGTATTTGTTGGTAATTTCTTATCGTATTGGTTTTCTTAAATTGATTAAAATTCTTTTTTTCGCTATCATTTCCAGCACCATCCGTGGAACTTCTGTTATGTATTTTTGTTCATGGCAACCATTTCTGTAAACTGGATTTAAATACAGGGTAATTAATAGTGAAGGATTAAAAAAAAAAAGTCTTTTGTAATTAATAATATATATATGTTAAGAAAGATAAACCCTTCTTGTTTCTACGGATGCATGAGGCCAGGCTACTTTTGTGAAAAGGCAGATGAATAAGCCTCCCGCGCAGTGGGGTTTTTGAAGAGAAACTTTTTAGTTACGAAAATGAAACATACTATCTTCAATGTATTTCTGCAGCCTGACGGCCAATTGCAAGTTCTCTAGCTTTTAGTACCATAGGTTACAGGTTCGAATCCTGAGGGTGGCACGGATGTTTGTGAGTGGTTCGGAATCCACGTTTAAATATAGGTCCAGGTCTAATTAGCTTAAAGTGTGCGCAAAATGACCGTGGCAGCGACAAACAAAACCAAAAAGATCAATGTATCTCTTACCTATCAATAGAAAGAAGAAGTTTTAATTTCACGATTTCGCACTAAGACTCTTTCTAAAGTTAGACTAAATAGATTTGGATTAGCATCTTCTCCACTATGCTCAAGTTGCAACAATCCGGAAACAGAGGAATATATTTTATTTCAATGCCACAAAATATGGCGTACAAAGAAAAAATCTGTAACAATCTTTTTGGATACACCTTACCTATTTTTGTTTAATTGATATGAGCGACTAAACCTTATTACAAAACTATATCAATAATTAATTTACTTCAAAAAAATTACGTAGTTTGTGTGTGTGTGTATGTTAACTTTCTTGGTATTATTTAGTGATAGAAGTTCTATACAACACCCCAGTTTAGGGATTTTTTTTAAATACTTCTGGAAAGTCAAACCCTTCTGATTATCTGGGGATCTTTTTTTTATTATTATATTTTCGTATTTAATTTTTTACTGATTTCTTCTTAAGAGCAATGAGACAAAGCAGCTAACGCGAGCATAAATCTCAAATTCAAGTTAAGTCAAATCAAGCCTTCAATGTAGACTCTCGCAATAGCGTTTATTTAATGGTGGCAGCTAAATAGATGCAACCCGTGCTATTTCGAGGGTGAAGAAATTGTTTAGTATCTCATCCATGGGAATAGAACATACGTGTTCAAGGTTGTTCACACACATCAGTAGACGTTTGCCTTCAACGAGTGAAATTTGTATCATTTTCCTTCTTTTTTTTCTTATTTTCTTAAGAAACATTAAAATATTTTATTAGTGAAACTGAAAAAGTCAATCGTAATGGATTTTCAAGATGAAGAAATACTTAGATAAGAATTTTAAAAAGAACTTGTGGTTGGAAATTTCTGAGAAAGTTGTAGAAAATTGGAATAGTCTTGAGGTTGCTGAATAGGAGGGGGAAAAAAAGCTGAATATTTATATACATATTATTTGCAGAATGATTCAACGGTCATGGGACAAACTTTGACTGGTGTACAACTTTTTAAAACATTCATTTTTTTAAATAGGAATGCATTGTCTATCCGAAGTGTACGCATTGATGTATGAACATAAAATTTAAGACATGAAAGAAAAGCATTACTTTTTTTGCGACATCATTGCAAAGTTCTTCGTTGATTCATTGTTTACAGTAAATGATTACAATTGCAAACACCAAAAGTAATACATGCTTAGCCCTTTGCACTCAATTTTTTTCATTCGTATTACCAGCAACTCGAACGCGATTTTAGTGAAAAGATCCTATTCACATGTAAGTTTGATATACGCATTAAAAGAAACGCATTATTTATATTGTTATTTGCATTGTCTCCGTAGAGGAGCCCTCGAGCTTGAAGACAAATTTTAAATGGCTGCGCTCCGGAGCCCTCGAGTGCAAAGGATTAGTAGAGTAGAAGGAGTGATTGATGAACAGTTCTAAAGATGCCAAACATTTCTTACATTTGCAGTCGTAATGGATAGTCGAATAACTAGGTCTTCAACTGAGTCAAATGGAGTCTCATAAATGATTGTCTTCAGATGCCCCATAAGAAGTAATTAAATCGCACACATCACTTATCCATTGCTTTAGCTGTTGTAGTAACACAAAACTTAAAGAAAAAATTGTAGGGCTTAGATAGGGTGGGATCTAAGGGGGTAGGAATGTCAGTTCATCAGCCCATTCGACCCAATAAGATCAAGTTCAGTGATTTGACAAATGATTATTGAAATAACTGTTTACTTGGTAATATTCAGGTGATGGAGCACTATTTTGTTAGAAAATATAATCAGGATCTTTTCTTCCAAATGACGCAACAACCATTAGGACATCATGCCACAATAGATGAATCCTGTAACAATGGATTTAAAAGAAAACGACCACAAAACGCTTTGATTGGAAACGGTACAGAAAACGATTGTTTTTGGTTTCGAAGAGTCCCGTTAATTCTCCAGTGAAGTATGGAGTCACAAATATGAAAAGTGGATTTGTGAAAACAAAACTGTGCAACAACGGTTACAGATTAAAAATTTTTGCTAATTCTAATCGACAATAATTTTTTTTTTCTTTTGCTGACAAGTGTTTTTTAAGTAGCCAAATTTTCAGTGTTGTCTGTAAAACTTAAAATGCTACATTTTCACGCTACATGATATTTGTGAAATGGATTCATTGCAAATACATAGGAATGTTTTCTTTTTTTCATTCATTTAGAATAATCCTGTATTTTTCAGAACAGATGCAAATTATGAATGGTTGCACTTACTGCACATTTTTTTCTTAGATAATTTTTAGAAACAGGATCACACATCACTCTTATCCGAGCAGTGAACGGGAAGGGAGGGGGGAGGATACCGCTCAGTGGGCAATTCCACGCATCGCTGTTTTCGGTGGTTAAAAGTATAGGGGATAGTTCTGGATTATCTGATTATATCGTGGAAGGGATATGTCCTGTCTTACTTACTCCCTCCTATCATACCTCCAATACTTCCCTTGGCCTCCCTACCTTATCGTTTCTCGTCACTGATAGAACATACTCGGACTTGAAAGGAATCGATGCTTTTCTAAGAATTTCGGCCCTTGTGTATTTAAGGTATGCCTTCTTTAATAAGCATTCATAGCAATTTCTATCTATAAATATTATCCCATCCGATATTTTTCATTAGGATAGACTATTTTTTGCTACAATTTAGTCATTTTCAATCTATACGAAATCAGTTGAATGAATAAATTGAGTTTTAAGTAACTCAGCGCATCAGGCAACTGGTGTGTGAAATACGCCCACAGCAAAAACTGATACACTCCATTAACCTGCACTAAAAATCATTTACCTACTGGCAATTTCGTATATGCAATAGTAAAAGATGCTTCCAAAGTAATTTTGTAATAGATGCTTTAAAATTATACACGACGTACTAATTAGGTGTCTTGGATTCAGGCTCAGTTAGAAATAGGCATTGAAGTGGTTTTACGAAGATGCTGATAAATCATCGAAGTAGGGAGAACTTTTTGGAATTCCTGAATCCTCCTTCTGAGACAAAACTGAACACCCCCTCCTCTCTCTGAATACTCTTTGAAGCTAGCCAGACTATATTAAGGAACGCATGCGCCCTTTTTACTTCTGAAGGTGGGGTATAATTTTTGATTAATCGACAAAACAAGTTGTAAAGATTAGTTGGTGTTATTTCTTAAACGCAATCCCTCCATATCATTAAGAAAATTTGAACTGTAAAACATAAACTTTGTCGCTGTATTTAACAAGGAGGTAGTCAAAACCTATTTTAAAAATTTACAAACAGTACTTGAAAAGTATAACTTCAGCGAAAAGAGAATCTAAAATATAGACGAAACTGGAATAGCAACCGTGCTAGAGGGAAGATATAATTAAGGTGTCTCATTATCCTAAAAAGAGGAAAAAACGTTATAGTGTTTTGTTATGGCAATGCAACAAAGAATCTATATCCATATTCCGAAAGCATTATTCGTTGCATTAAATATTGCCATATTACAGACATATCTAAAGTTTTACTTTGCGTTCTTTTCTTTTTCTTCTTTATTTAAATGATAATCGATATTTTTTTTTTTTGACATTTTAATGATTTTTCATTATTTTGATATTACGTGATTGAATTTTAGATTCCAAAATACATCAACTTGTATTAATATTAATATTTTGTTTTTAAAAATAGAGTTTTTAAGAAACAAAATTATTTTTACTCTTTATTCATAAAATTTCAGCCCAAACCCTCATGAGCGCCATAAGCGGTACTTTTAGAAAGAAACTTTTTAGAAAAGGAATTAAAAAAAAAAAAAAATTGTTTAAACAGAAAAATTCTGATCACCCTTAGGGTGCATTCTATAAATATTAAAAGTTGAACGTACTTTTGCAAAATGCCGACTCGTGGCTCAGTGAAGAGCGGTCCCTTGGTGAGCATTAGGTGGCGGTTCAATCCGTTGGCGACTTTGTTGTAGACACTGTTTCAATAAACGATTACTGACGATGTGCTACATTATTATTCTTATTGAAGATTTGATACATCACAAATATAGGGAAAAAAAGGTTTTCTAAAGAACTTTGAAGATGAAAAAATTTTAAAAACATTCACCAGAAATATCGATAACGGTGAAACATATGGTTACAGCCTATGTTAATTATATGTAAAACACTATTTTTTAGTAATACCACAGTTAGTCTGAATATGTATCGGACTTATTTCTTTAATACAAATTTTTAAAAAAAAAAATGGAAAACATTTTATTTGTTAAAATCGGTTTATCACTATCTTCAAACATTGCATGTTAAAGCCAAAATTTATATAAAATGAAACGTAATGCATAACTTATGCCTCTTCCTTTTTTCAATTCCTACTATTAGCTCACACTCTCCCTATATACATCTTGTCCAAATTTTCAATCGTTCATAAAATACTTTTTATTCATCCACTCAAGTTCAAATACATTTTTTAAACTTGTAGTAGATGACACTGGATGTTAATACAGTTTTTTCAAATATTAATTCAGTAATTAATTTTATTTTTTTAGATTTAAGTTGCATATATCTACCAATAGATGGCACCAGATAATCTTCAATAAATGAATGAAAATTATTTATAAAGGACTTTCTGCAATAGAGTGAAAAAAGTAGGAATTGACTTAATTTTTTTTATATATATATTACTTGTTTATTGTAATTATAAATCATTTTGCTTTCATTTATATTTCGATCAAATATTAAAAGGGCATTTTTCATCAAGCAATCACTTTTATTTTAAATTTTAAAAAATGGGAGAAATTACAGAATTTATATAATATGAAACATAATGCAATCTTATGCCTCTTCTTTTTTTTTTTTTTTTATTGTAATAAATAACTTATTTATTACAATAAAAAAAAAAAGAAGAGGCATAACTTATTCATCTTCCCTTTTTCCCTTTTTTTTATTGTAATTACTATATAAATTATTTGCGTTCATTTATATTTCGATCAAATATTAAAAGGGAATTCTCCTTCAAGAAAGTACACTATTTTAAATTTTAAAAAATGGGGCAGAAATGCAGAATTTATATAATATGAAGCGTAATGCATAACTTATATCTCTACATTTTTTAATACAGTTAAAAATCATTTTGTGTCCATTTATATTTTGATTAAATATCAAAAGGAAATTCTTCATCAAGAATTCCCACTATCTTAAATTTTAAAAAATTGGGGGGGAAGGGAAATTGCAGAATTTATATAATATGAAACGTAATGTATATGCTTTTTCCTTTTATTGCAATTATAAATCATTTTCCATGCATTTATATTTAGATCAAATATTAAAAAGGCATTCTTCATCAAGAAATTCCACAACTTTAAATTTTAAAAAATTAGGAGAAATTGCAAAATTTATATAATATGAAACTTAATGCATAACTTATGTCTCTTACTTTTTTAATTGTAATTATTTGTATCTTACTTTTTTTTTTTTATTGTATCGTTTTGGGTTTATTTATATTTCAATCACCTGTTAAAAGGAAATTTTTCTTTAAGAAATTACACTGTTTTTAAATTTTTAAAAAAAAGAGGGAGGGGGTGAATGCATAATTTATGTAATATAAAACGTAATGCATAACTTATAAGTCATTTTGCATTCATTTAATTATAAATTATAAAATATTAATTATAAATATCATTTAACTTATAAATCATTTTGCGTTCATTTATATTTCGATCAAATATTAAAAGGGCATACTTCATCAAGAAATCACCCCATGTTACACTTTGAAAATTACACCAAATGGGATTCTTTGTTGTCAAACCAATTTCATCATCCCCATATAATAAATATTTGTTCACGAACAATGAACTCAATCGCTTCGGCAATCCCTTTTTACCACTTAACCTCTATTAGTCAGCATTAAGGTTTCCCTACTTTAAACCAATCCAGAACGACTGGGACCTTCACAACAACGGGGCATTTAATTACAAGCCCCAACAGACATCTCTATCAGGATCTCCAGCCGTTGCTGATCCCATTCGTAATTGCATCACACACCGCGGGGTTGATCGGCCGTGTTACGGGGGAGAGGTCAGTTCGAGGCGGAGCAGGAACCAACTGACACGTGATAAATAAAACGTATAATTTATGATGTGCTGATACGGTTTCCGTCTCCGCTAATGTAATCAACTGGGAAAACTTATTAAATCATAGGGCTGATTTCGTAGCCGAGACGAGGACATTTGCTGTCCCGATGACATTTCATTGCTGGATGTAGTAAATAATCAAGCAATCACAATGAATCATGATTAATTACTGTTCCTACACTTTTGTCAAGAGTTAATATATTTTCCCCCTCAAGGCTGGACCGAACGTCTAATGAAAAATTATAGCAGTGACAAATGTTTGTGCCAATTAATATTGGATGGTGATTATATGCCTAATTTGAATAGAATTATATGCTTATATATAACTTTTTTTTTTTTTTTTTCATCCTACATGACAGGCTTTATCGAACAACAGAATAGCCAACTGTCAATTACGAAAATTGATCAAATGGTATATAGGACTCTGGCACATATTAAAAACTGGCATGCAGAGAAAAACTTAAAATTTTAATAATTAAGAATGCTTTTCTCTTTGAAATATTAATGAGATTGTCATTTTAATAAAAGAGTATCAGTCATACATTTTTTTTTTTTTGTTGCATAAAGTTAAAGTTAGAATGGTTTTTCTGTTTAATTGATGAATAATACATGACAGATAATTAAAACTGATCTAAATTAAGTAAAAAAAACATCGGGTTAACAGATCTAGGATTTTTCTTTTTTGGCAAATTGAAGATTTAATTTTATTGTTAGGCACGGTTTGCGAGTTCTCTCTAAGCGTAAACGCGAAAATAATTTCAATAATGTCTTTTTTTTTGTCTGACAGTAATAAAAAAAAATCACGGATACTTAAAAATATAAAATCTTCTACATCCTTAAAAAGATTTGACTTAGACAACATAACAAAATTAATCAAAAATCTATTACAATCTCTTTGATAATATATATTTTCTTTGTCCAACAGTAATAAAATACCACTGATATTTAAAAATATATAAAATCTTTTCCATCCTTAAAAAAAGATTTGGCTTAGACCAGGGATGGGCTAAAAATCGAAAAAAAAAGTTTGCCGGGCCAAGATAAATTTTTCTAAAATTTTAAAAACAATATACAAGTATTACAATTTAAATGTTAATGAGATGAGTGAAATTATTATTTCAGTTTTAAAAGTTCATTATAGTGAGGTTCGAAGTGAAATATACTGATTCGAAGGAACGAAGCTAAATGCTCATCTGTCAGTCTACTTCTGAAATAATTCTTTCTAAGGTTCATAGTTGAAAACACTTGTTCACATATATAAGATGAAGCACTGATTTTCTGGCCATGAGATATTAAATTTGGGAAACTTACTTTCGATGATGATTTGTAAAACTCTAACTTTGGCATGTTTTGAAACAACTTCTTGAGATGATTGTTAGATTGCAACTCAATGAATTCCACCTACAAATCTGACCTCACTGCTTCACAATTTACGTTGAAAGGCATGGTAAAAATATCCAATTCTGTTTGAATGGCACTGAAATCTTGAAATCTGCGTTCGAACTCAAAATGCAGTTTTTTCAAGCTGTCTTCATAATTCTTTGTCTTCCCTACATTTACTGAAGGTTTTGAATTTAACATCGGGAAATGAGATAAAAATAATAATATTTTTAATAAAAAAAATTTTTAATCAAAGTAAAGAAAAGGAGATGGATGTGTAATACATAAATATATACTTCTTTTAATTTGCCTCGGACCGGTAAATTAAAATTCTATCCGCGGGCCGGATAGAAAGTTCCGGTAAGCCGAAGTTGGCACATCCCTGGCTTAGACTATATCACAAAATTAATCAAAAATCAATCGCAATTTCTTCGATAACGTTTTTTTTTTATTGTATATCAGTAATAAAATATCACTGATATTTTAAAAAAATTAGATCTTCTCCATTCTTAAAAAAAAAAAAAAAAATTTTAGACAATATAACATAATTAATCCAAAATCAATCACAATCTCTTCGATAATGTCTTTTTTTTTGTCTGACAGTAATAAAATACCACTGATATTTAAAAATACTTCTCCATCCTTAAAAAAAAAAAGATTTGACTCAAATAACAAAATTAATGAAAAATCGATTACAATCTCTTCACAAAAAACTAGAGCACAACGAAACGGCAAACTATTTTGTTCAAAATTTCAATTCTGTATCACTATTCTAACAGCTACTCAATGGAAAAGTAAACATCCGTCTTAAAGGCGGAAACGGCCTAATCGATTACTTGTTGCGATTATCGATCAAAATACCAACAATACAAAATAATTTTAAGCTCATTACTCGATTTTTTTTTTTTTTTGAAATTAAATCACATATTTAAGAACCAATTTGTTGAAATATAAATCTTAAATGCTATTTAAAAATGAGTGTGGAAATTTTTTTTATCGAACTTTTTTCTATTAATATTATTTAAAATTTGAATTGTTGAAAATTAAAAAAATTATTTTTTATTGTAATTAAGATCCATTTGAAATTATCTTTCTACCCTATTACATCGCTGTATTTGAATCCGTTTGACTTGACCGCTCTCAAATTTTCGCTACATAGCTGGTGTAATATAATACATTTTGAACTATATTTTATAAGCCAGGAGAGATTTCGTTTATTAATTACATATATTTTTTTAAATTTAAATAGAAAGTTGCCAGAAAAGGAGGATTAATGGCTCATTACAGGATCTATTTTATTATGAAACTAAAAATAAAAAAATAAAAAATGTCAAAAAAAAAAAAAA
Organism: Caerostris extrusa; assembly: GCA_021605095.1. Lineage (NCBI taxonomy): Eukaryota > Metazoa > Arthropoda > Arachnida > Araneae > Araneidae > Caerostris > Caerostris extrusa. The sequence goes on along the minus strand of BPLR01012989.1, from coordinate 101,442 downwards.
TAATAATAATAATAAGGGAAGAGGATAGAAATGTCTTTAGAAGGTAGACAAAAGTAACATTTATTGTGAATTAAAAACGATTTTGCCAAATTATGTGAACATTAAATACATTCATTCTTTCAGAAATTTTTTTTATTATGTATAAAAAAAAACGTAAATAATCATTTATCCGCTTTTTTTTTCCTTCGAAATTTTCAATAAAAAAATTCCTAGCAATACAATATTGATGATTAAATATCTTGTAATCTATTTTTAAATATTTATTTATTCTTCCTGATAAAATAATTATGATGATAAAAAATATAGTTATAGAGAAAGCCAAAGAAATTTTTCAAATGCCGTGTGCTAACAATATTGAACTGTTTAGAATTTTAATTTATGAATTTTTTGATATTTTCATTATAACATATTCAACTGGAGGTAGATAATTTTTTTGTAGTTGTACAATAGTTTATATGATGTCATTGACAACGATAGAAGACACCACAGATAAATTTTTATTTCTCAAGATAAAAATAGGATTAAAATTGTTGCTGATTAACTTAACGTGGAAGATCGGTGGTTAATACCTGCATTAAAGCGATTCTTTCTGTCTTAACGGGGAGAAAACAATAATTTTATTTCTTCTATTTAATGCTATCTTTTAGAATTGAAATGTATTCACTTAATAAATAATATTAATATTGTTTTAAAATGAACTGTAAGAAAACAATTATAGATCTTTATACCTCGCTGACTAATAAAAATCTTCATCAATAAAATATTTTTTTTCTTTTCAACATAATCCTAAATAATTTAAATATTCTCATAAAAAAAGTATCACTTTCATAGATTAAAAGCAGTCAATACCGGCTTTAGAACTGACTGTGGGTGAAATCAGTTCTCGAAAATGCCTGCTGTTATACATCGAATTATTTATGGGAGACCTTAATTAAATTAAAACCTCGGAGATTGGAGAGGGAAGCGAGCTAAGGGTGAAACACTTTATTATTATTAATGAAATAAATCTCCATTGCTGATGGCCGAGTGACTAACGCTCTGGCGCTCTGTGCCACAGGTTTCGGGTTCTATGCCCGGCGGTGCCATGGTAAGGCGGTAATGATTGGGAATCCACTTTAAACTGGAATTCATTTTAAACTAGTATGACTGTTGAGCGTAGGGCTGATTACCCTCCCCATAAAAGGGAAACATCTCCTGCCTCGAAATCTGCCAGTTGCTGCTTTGGCCCACCATGGGGCTGCTGCACCAATGCAGAAGAAATTTCTGAAATGAATCGTCAAAACGCATTTACGTATTTTACTATTTGATTTTTTTTTTCTTTCTTTCTTTTTTTTTTTTTTTTTACAATTTTTAATTAAATCTAAATGTAAATTTAGTTTTCGAGATTTTTGGGGAAAAAATAGAACAGTATCTTTCTAAATTCTACATAATACTTTACATTTTTAATTCCTTTTTTAATATAATTTTTTATTTCTTTTAATATACTAAGTAAAAAATTATGAATAGAAATTTAAAAATTTAAAAATTGAATGAATAATAAATTTAACTGTTTAACTAATAATGCATTTAACTGCTTTAATAAAATTAATCTCTTGTAAAATGAAATAATAATTGATGTAAAAAAAGTCCTGTTGAGTAAATGATACTTTTATTTTGCTTTTATAGTTTTCCATTGAATTTTATGGAAGCTATAAATATTAATAATACGTATGATAATAATTACTAAGTAATAATTATGAGAAATAATCTAACTAACTTCAGAGAGATAATTAATAATTAGATTACCAATTATTTGATTTCATAAAATGATTGTTTTATACAAAATATTTGTTTTCGAAACTTCTACTTATTATTAAAAAAACATTGAAACATTTAAACCTTTAATTCACAGTTAAAAGTTATAATTGTAGGTGATCTGTTTATAGTGATGTATTTAAAGTGGATTTAACCGGAGATTTGAAGAAATTTTAATTTAACTCTTATATCGAGAAATGCATGACATTCCAAAGGTTAAATATAACCATCAAACACAATATTTGTTTTTAATGGAGCTATGAAGAATTTTTGTCATTCTACTACACTCATAGAAAAATTAAAACATGCTTTACTGTTTTTTAAAATCATTTTCAGAATTTATGTATGGAATCAGTATCGTACTGGAAGCATGATAAATCCTAAAAATTTCAGGTAGCATTTAAGAAAAATTAGCTGTTTTTAAAGGTACAAAATTATATGGAGGGGCACTCTTTGAGAATTGCATGAAAGAAATTAATTTAGTCAAAAAGTATAAATGACAATGAAATGGTCTAGAGTAGTTGGATATAAAAAAGACATTACGCGAATCACTTAAAGTTTCAATTAAGAAAACTTATTCGGCATATATAATCCAAGGGAACTAATTGTAAAAATCTGTACATAGACTGTCCTAGGCATTAGTACTAGGCATTAAGCGGATTAGTACTGACAGAAAACTGACTTTAGTTTATACTCGGGACAGTGGCTTAACAATAGGGTGCAAGACGGGCAAATTGCCAAGGTCCCCGTCCTGGGCATTGAAGTTATGCATTATATTTATTATATAAGGCATTGTTAAAAACCTATTTAAGAAATTTTATGCAATTTGGCCATTCTATCCATCGAACATTCCATGGACCGAAACTTCAACTTTGCTGCTGTCATTGACACTTTTACTAATTAGAAAGCCCGAATTTTAATGAATAAAATTTTTACTGAAAAAACACCGGTAATTTTAATTTAATAATCTCTATTAAATTAAAATCTCATAATATCAACCAAAAATAATACGTATTTTAGGTAATGCCTTATGAAGAAGAAAATACAATGATGTTACTTTGTATTGAAAGCCCCAATTCAAAAAATTTGTCTCGGGCTTCAGATGGTACTATATAGTTACGATACTGACTCGGGGATTAGTACTGCTACGAAAATGCAATTTTCGGTGGATTTCTTTAATCCTGTTTGTAGAAATTCATCATAAATTTTTATTTAAAAATCTAAATTCCCATCAACAAATATGAAAGTTATAATTGTGATTGATTATATATTGATTAATTCTCATATATATTCATGACATGATTGTCTGGATTAACTCAGATAGCGTACATGAAACATTACTTTAAATCATACTTCTCAAACTTTCACTCTCGAAAAGAAGGTAAAAAGAAATAAATGAATTTTCTGTTTTCGAAATTTTTTTTTTCCACCAGGAAACCCTTCAACTATTTACATTTTGTAGTATTAAAAAAAGCAGCCACAAATTACTGTCATTACAAATGTTAAACTGTTTTTATTTTATGTTAAACTGTTTTCAATCATTTTCGAAGACAACTCGAATGGAAATGCCATCGGGTCTGATCTACTGTCGTCGCTCTACGGTAGCGAAGCGACGAATTGGAAACCTTACGCTCGCCTTTTCGAAATGGCAAGTGCCGTCGGCGGTACTCGCGGCACGAGTCTGAGGGTTTTGTAGAATACCGTCGTATCGTTATTAGGGTATTCCTGTCGCGCGTGCCTTCGACTCGCTCGCTGTCGGAGTCAGTTGAATGACCCTCGACAATTGCGGAACTATATCTCGTTCGCAGAAATACCGGCTCGTTAGTTACTTTGCCATCTCGGTGGTTATTTGTTGGAATCCTCGCAACAGAAAAGGCTGCACTGTTTTCTGTCGAGCGTTATTTTCCTGGCCCCCTGTTTCATCGTATCTCCATTTTATTTAAAAATTTAATTAGCAATTTTTGATGTAAAATTTTCAGCGTACAAATTTTTTTTTTTGTAATTTTTTTAAAAATGTTCCAATTTTAAAAATGCAAATTTGAATACTAAATAAGAATACCTGTTATGATAAATTCTTTGAGCATTTATTAAATAACTCCCTAAGAGGATTGCAGAATTTTTTTAACATTCGACATTATACACTTCTTTTAATTTAAAAAAATCACACGAACAGAACTTATAAACTTTAACACAAGTTTGCTTTAACATTATTAGATATTATCATACGACTACTACTAAACCATACCACGTCATTGTGCCTAGAGCTGAGATGCCCCTCTACGATTCGGGAATGATGTGGGTGAAACTGAATGGACACACGACGAAGGCGAGAAAAGTTACGCAACAATTCACTTTTGGTAATTTTTTTGTTCTGAAGAATGAGGAAAATTTTACAAAGACAGTAGATATTATCAAAAAAATTAAAATTTAAAAAAGGGGATAAATACAAAATGCGAGAATATGTAACAGTATAAATAAAATACATAAGTTAAATTATTGGAAAAATTTAAAACAATGCAAGACAATAAACACATTGGAGGATATATAAATCAGAAAGCGGAAGGAATGCTCATCAAAGGAGTTAAAGTGTATTGAAAGAATAATTAGAAGAGGAATACTGGTTAATAAAGAATTGGACAGTAGAAGCAGACGCTAGAAGATTATGAACAATGGAAACATATAAGGCAGGAAGATTTTACATCTGAGAAGAGATAATAAGCATAGTACATAGCTAAATAATTGATATTTACATATATATTAAGGAATGTGCAAATTAAATATTGACATGCTTATAGAATAAAATAAAAATTGTTTCAAAATTAGCTTATCCTAAGTATACACACATAATGTATACACCTATGTAAAATTACTTTAAATGCGTATATACACAAGCATAACTTATTTTGTAGAACAAATTACCTTAAATATGCAAACATAATAAAGTAAAATTTTCCTATTTAAATTTTGCTAATTTAGACTACATCTCTTACATTCAAAGCTCATTTTATAATTACGTATTACCATTGTTGAATTACCTTTGCTTGTAATGTTTATTAACATTAACATTATAAAATTGTGCTTTTATTATATTGAGCTTTTTCTTTGTTTCGTTATATATGAGATATAACGAATGGTTAATGTATTAATATTAACGCCCTTGTGGGTTTTCCATACTGAGAGAACTATTTTCGTAAAACATTGAGCGAAGCCGATCTGATAGCTGCCTGTCTATGCTGTGAATAAGCACGATACGTCTGTAAGCCGGAAAGTCTTTCCATTGCATTAAAGGAGAAAAAAAATGATGCTTCCAGATTCCATTTCTAGGGATGTTCGTCTCAAAGTGTGTAGTGAGGCACATTGTGGGTGTAATGTAGCAGTGTCCTTATAGCACAGTCGTAAGTAATTCTGAATCGTTATAAGTAGGCAATGATGACACTAAATAGATCGATCAAGTGGTGAATGATTTTAGACAAAATTATTTGGCGTTTGAAAATAACTATTTTATACAAAATGAATTTTGAAAAAAAAAAAGGTGTAATTAATTAAAATTAAAAATCACCGTTTGTATCTAATTCATTGTAAGAGAAAAGAATAAAGATGGATCACACCGAATACTTCAATCTTATGTTATAGAGACGCAGTCAGTTTTGAAAACTATTCTCAATCTATTGCCACAAGTTTCCTCGTCGCTTTCAACTAAAATTGCATTAAATTTATTAATTGTGGAAAACCGGTAAAGTGAATTTTCTACCAGTAGGAAACCTGGATTTGTATTGCGATGGACAAAATTTTATCTTTAGTGTAAATTGAGTTGAGAGAAAAATTGATTCTTCTCTCTATTCACTCGTTTCAAGTTCTCTTTTGGAATTCCTGCTTAAAAAACATTATAAACTATCCTGGGTTGATTGGTTAGTGAATGGTTAAATATCATATATTAAATTATTGTATTATTAAATTCAATTGAATATTTCGGTTCATCTTACCATTTCAAATTTAATTTTAAGATGTCAAATTGAGTTTTACGAAGAGTTCACTAACTATCCATAACAGATTTGATTGAAATTTCTACCATGTGTAGATCATAATTAGCATGCTAACTGGCCGAAGTAATAGGACCCACCCCTCAATAAAATGAATTTGAAAATTTAAACATTTTATTTCGTTAAAGGTCATTAGTGGGAAGCTATTTTATGACGTTGTGATTAACGTCGAACTAGCACTTTCAAAATTACGAATCTATCCCCAGAGGTGTTTGTTTTTTCCCTCCGTTTTTATTCCCTACATTATGCTCTTTACCACATTCTTTTTATTTATTATTTTTTACAGCAAAATTAATTGATTAATAAGAATTTTCAATTAGTTTTTCCCAATATTCTTTAAGAGATATTAAGGATATTGATTTTTGAATATCGACATTCCTTATGCACCATTTGGAATTAGTAATATGTCTCATAGCCATATTTTTGCTGTGCTTCTAGGATTTTTAATATTATAATTTACAGCATAGGCCTATACCGGGCATGCATAGGTGGACGAAACAGAGGAGAAAATAAGAATTTTATTATTCCTACTCATACAGGAATTTCTAGCAGTGAGGGGATCAAGTCTCCTAAAGATTTTTCTGTACTTTTGTTTAACATAATTAAAATGAAAATTTCAATTGAGATGTTGCTGAAAATAAATTCGAAGATATTCGGCTTCGTATTTCCAAAATAGAAGGTTTTTTTTTTTTTTTTTTTTTTTTTAAGGTAAATAGCTGGGGGTTTTATATTTATGAATCTGGCTGAAAAATAAAGACTTTCATTTTTAAATATTTAATGCGATTTTCCATTTATCATACTAAATAGAAAGACTCGCAATTTGTTTGCTTAAAGCAAAAGCAAGAAATTTTTGGTTTTTAATTTTGCATAACATGGCAGTATCATCTACATAAACTGTTGTCAGAGTGTTGAACTTAGAAGGGATGTCTGAAATGAAGAGTGAGTAGAGCAGTGGTGATATTTTACTTCCTTTAAGTGTTCCCTGCTTTTATATTTTTGGTAAAGATATTTTTATATTTTTATCTCTGTTAATTTTGACAGAAAAAGATCTGTTTGAAATATAGGAATGGATGAGTTTGATGATCGAAGGCGGATACTTTAGTTTTATAAGCGTAAAAATGAGTCGTCCAGTCCATACTCGGTCCTTATAATGCCCAAAAAAACTAACTGCACCCATGTATTCGCCGTTTTGATACCCATAAGTGATGAATTCCACAGCTCTAAGAAGTTAGTTGGTGGTTGATAGAACTTCCGAATCCGAATTGTTATTTACAAATGATATTGTTTAGTTCCACAAATTGATTTAGTCCATTGAGTATGACGGATTCTGCAATTTTGCTCAGAGAAGAAAGAAATAACTATCCGTATTAGAAGGGTATGGTTGATAACTATCCGTATTAATAGGGTCTTTTCAGGTTTTAGAATTGACATAATTGCTACAGTCTTCCACAGGATGTTGAGTTTGAGTTCAGAATCATTATGTATATCTTTATTACGCCTCTCCGTTGAATTCGTTCAACTTGGCATCTTGCCAATTTTCTACGCGGTGATCGGCTTGTTCTTGAATCTTCTTTTTTCGCTGAAGACATAGATTCTTTACCGTTCTCACTCGACATTTTTAATGTTCCTCTGTTTTTCTTTCTTTCTTTTTTTTTTTCACGTTTCCGTTCCGGTAATTTTTGTTTACCAAATCTTTATTTCCTCGCAAGTACATCATTCAAAGATAATTCTAAATGAGTTTACAAAATGTAATTTTTGTAATTTTCTGTATCTATTCTAAATAAATTTTTATATCCATGTACAGGGTCGGCAACCTTTTGAGTCGGAAGAGCCAAAAATTACAATTTACAAAATTTCAAAGTTTTTAAAGAGCCACTAAATTTTTTTCTTGGCAACAATAAATAGTACTCGCATAAATAAAGTTTTTGATAAAAAAAAAAAAAAAAAATAATCTATTTATTCATAAGAAAAAATATCTATTTATTCATATATTTTTCTTTTTTTTTCTTTCTAATGCAGCTGGCAAACACTTAGACAGCTTGGTCTTGGACGCCTTAAGGCAAGCGCTGCACAGACGTTACTCACTTTGCATTACCCAGTTGGCACGTGTAACTTGAAGATAAGCCCCAGAGGCGGTGTAACAATGCCCCGCAACGCTCTACGATCTTATTAGACCGGGACCTACTTTTTAAAGTGGATTCGAACCACAACAAACAACCATGGCACCGCCGGGCTCGAACCCAAAACCTGTGGTACCTAGCGCCAGAGCGCTAGCCACTCGGCCATTCAGGTCCCATTTATTCATATATAAGTAGTGTTTTTCACAACAAATTAGATAATATATATATATGGCATTATTAGATAATTACTTATTATTTAAATAAAACAATTAAACATCTACTTACAACACTAACTTGTACTTCAATAACAAACAATTGAGCAAACATATTCAATGGGAGCGATGGCTTTGCATGGTTATTCAAGTAGAAAACTTAAACTTTACTAAACAATGTACACTGAAGTGACAAAAGTCATGGGATACCTCTTAATATCGTGTCGGCCCTCCTTTCGCCCGGCGAAGTGCAGCAATTCGACGTGGCATGGACTCAACAAGTCGTTGGAAGTCTTCTGCAGGAATATTGAGCCATGCTGTCTCGATAGACGTCCATAATTGTGAAAGCGTTGATGGTGCAGGATTTTGGGCACGAACAGACCTCTCGATGATGTCCCATAAATGCTCGATGGGATTCATGTCGGGCGATCTAGGTGGCCAGATCATTCGTTGGAATTGTCAGAATGTTCTTCAAACCAATCGCGAACAGTTGTGGCCCGGTGACATGGCGCATTGTCATCCATAAAAATCCCATCGTTGTTTGGGTACATGAAGTCCATGAATGGCTGCAAGTGATCTCCAAGTAGCTGAACATAAGCATTTACAGTCAATGTTCGGCCCAGTCGCCCCAGAGGACCAAGTCCATGGCATGAAAAAACAGCCCACACCATTACGGAGCCACCACCAGCTTGAACAGTGTCTTGCTGACAGTTTGGGTCCATGGCTTCGTGGGGTCTGCGCCACACTCGAACCCTACCATCAGCTCTTATCAACTGAAATCGTGACTCATCAGACCAGGCCACGGTTTTCCATTCATCTAGGGACCAACCGATATGCTCACGTGGCCACGAGAGTCGCTGCAAGCGATGTCGTTCTGTCAGTAAAGGCACTCGAGTCGGTCTTCTGCCGGAATAGCCCAAGAAAGCCAAATTTCTCCGCACAGTTCTAACAGACAAGTCCCTTGTACGTCCCACATTGATATCTGCGGTTATTTGACGCAGTGTTGCTTGTCTGTTAGAATTTACGACTCTTTGCAGACGTCGCCGGTCTCGGTCGTTAAGTGCAGGCGGTCGACCACTGCGCTGTCCATGGTGGGATGTTATGCCTGAAATGTCATACTCTCGGCACACTCTTGACACAGTGGATCTGGGAATGTTGAATTCCCTAACGATTTCCGAAATGGCTTGACCCACCTATCTAGCTCCAACTAACATTCCGCGTTCAAAGTCTGTTAATTCCCGTCGTGCGGTCATCATCACGTCAAAACCTCTTCACATGAATAACTTGAATAGAAATGAAAGCTCTGCGAAAGCACTGCGCATTTAGACCTGTTCTACGCGATGCTACTGCCATCTGAAAATGTGCATATTGCTATCCCATGACTTTTGTCACTTCTGTGTAACTTGTACTAAAAATAAAAAAAAAAAAACAATAACATACACTTGAGCAAACAAATTCAATGGGAGCGTTGGCTTTGCATGGTTTTAGAAAGTTTGGATAAATTCGGCCCATAATTTGTTGTTTTAAGTTTCAAACACAACTCTAAATTTTCATTTGTTAGTTGGCTTCTTCTTATATTAATGCAAGAGACGGCTTGCTTACACGAATATATCGATCTGAAGATAGTCAGCACTCCAAATGCCAACTTCTTCACCTCACTGTAGCAATCTGGAAGACTATTCCATGCGTCGAATATAAGTGCCTCAACTCGCGGCATTTCTTTTAAAGCTGTCCACTTTTGTTGCGTTACGTACATACATTTCTGGACCTCCAACTTGCTTTTCAACTCTGTAAATTTTCCACTCCACAAAGCTTTACTTTTAAATCGATCAATTGCATTTCTAGAGATCCAGTATCGATTGCAAATGGCTCAATGTGGATTTCGTTACTATTTGTGTTGAGAGGATTTACTATGAATGCTAAAGTGGTTTTGTTGGTTTTTTTGAATTGCTCAAATCTGTCAGCAAATTCCTCATTAATTTTTTTTATAACTGTGCTGAAGTACCTCGTGTCAACAGTTGCACTGGTTTTATCGCGACGTTGTTTTAAAAATTGAAAATGAAGTAATTTACCGCTCTGAATATCTTCTGCAAAAAAAATTAATTTTTCTTCAAAACAAACCAATTCTTCTATCAAAACATAGACTGGGTTTCCATTTCCTTGCAGTTTTAGATTCAGCTCATTTAACTTTACTGTGATATCCACCATAAAGTAAAATTTTTGCAACCATTTGACGTTTCTAATTCAGGGTAATTAATACCTTTTTCATTTAGGAATGTATTTATTTCATTCAAGCCCAAAGTAAAACGTTTAAACACCTTACCTTTGGAAAGCCATCGCACTTTATTGTGACGAAGGTGGTCGGAATACTGAGTCTCCATTTCGTTTAAAATTCTTTAAACTGACGATGGTAGAGTGCTTTTGACAAGATGCTGTTGACATTCTTGATTACCAAATTCATGACCTCAACTATTTCGGTTGGAAATGTTTGGGCACAAAAAGCGCTTCTTGGTGTATTATGTAGTGAAACGTAAGAATTTCGTGGTTTATTTTGCTCTGAAGAATCGTTGTTGCCCCTTTATTTTTTCCTGTCATACTTCTGGCTCCATCAGTTGTTATTGAAACGATTTTATTTAAATCGATCTTATTGTCTTCAAGGCATTTGCACGGAATTCGCTATATCTTCCCCTCCATTTTTGTCCCGAGAGCGGTATCAATCCTAGAAGTTCTTTTTTGGACCTTGGGAAGGCATATACCTGACAAAAAGGGTAACTTGTGCCGTGTCTTTTATGTCGCAAGACTCATCTATAGCAAGTGATAAGGCAGAAGAAAGTTGAATGTCTTCCACCTCCAAATGTGTTACATTGGAAGACATTTTAGTCATTCTATCTTGTACTGTTTTAACGGATAGTGGCAAATGTTTGATTTTTTTCTACTGTGGTTTGAACGTTTAGCCCAGCTATTCCAAAATCAATGAAAATTGCCAAATATATAAACAATCTAAAACTGCAAATACCTACCTACTGTGATCCTCAGAGTTCGAAAATAGATTTATTAAATAACAATTTATAGGTACTTACACTTATAATTACTATTTTAACGCTAATTTTTAAATAATAAAAGCAATAAAATAGATAAATTATAAAATAGGTAATTTATTAAATATATATTTTTAATAAAAAAAAAACTTTTGCGGTAATATCCAACAGTAGTACTTTGTTTCTTTTTTGACAATCTTTATTGACTTCAAAAAAGTAGTTAGGTATCTTATTTGGAAAAAAATATGTATAATAATATGTATTTTAAAAATATAATACTTATTATGTTACCTACCTTTACTTCGGTTTTATTATTATTATTATTATATACATACATACACACACACACACATATATATATATATATATATATATATATATATAACTTTGAGAAGATAATTCGCTTCTAACTCTTTTACTTGAAACAACAAACTATACGTCGCAGCCAAAGCACTGATGAAGACGCAAATTGTCTTGCGTCGAAAGCGAATTAAAACCTACATAGAAACATTCGACGACGGCATCGTTCGAGAGCTTCCGATGGACTGACGACGCGGTTTACGGGGAGGTGCGGTGAAAAGCGAGTACAAGTGGCTGAGAGATAGAATCGGTGCTTAATCCTCGTTAATCGATTCAGAACGATTTTTAAATGCTTTTTTTTTTTAAATAAATAAAATTTGCGTATGGAACTAAAGAGCCGCAGCTTTACATCAAAGAGCCGCATTTGGCTCGCGAGCCGCAGGTATCCGACCCCTGCCCATGTAGAATGTGATTAAGTATTTTATTCTGATTGCTACATTCGTAAATATTTTAGCAGAAGCACTTACATACGAAAAATTAAATTTAGCCAACAGCAAAACGTTAATATTTAACAAGGTTTCCCATAAAGTAAAACAGAAAGAAAAAAAATGTACGAATGGAAGAAAGTACATAAAACCATGTCTCTAGTAAAAAATATTTATTCATTTATGTAATTTTGCTATATTGTTTTTATGTATGTAACATAAATTAAAATGAAATTTAAAAAAAAAAAAGGGAAGGAAGGCAGAATAAACACACATAATTTCTGGATTAGCTCTCGACCTCAATAATTTTTACCACGAAATATTTTATCACCAAAACTCTTTGACAATATAAGAACATTGAAAATTTTCAAATTCTATCTTTTAAAATATTATTGAGAAGTGAGACCTTACTACTTCGTCCAGTTAACATCTTAATCATGACTTATTAAAAATGACTGACATTACTGACTTCGCAGTATATATAAATAGAAATCAAATCGGAGACGGACAGTTTGTGATCTTTATTAAACTAATTTATGCTAGTAGCTGTTGTTATAAGTTTTTATGTCAACAATGCTAAACAAGGAGTGGTTAATATAAAAGTAATTCAGGCATAGTAAATTTTAAAAGTTGGTAAACAATAACACATTATCAAATAATAAACACATCATAAATTAGATAAATTATATCAAATATGTTAGTAACGCAATTGATATTTAATGTGTAAATGTCAAGAATGTTATCATATTATTTGGGGATTTTTGCTTGAAAAATAAAAAAAGATATTTGATTTTAAAAACTATTTAAAAAGAAAAATCATGAATGCATTATAATCAAGAGGGTCACACTTAATTCAATGTTCACCACAAAACCTCCAATTTTCAAAAATGGTAAATCTTCTAGTGAATGTTTTCGTTACTTATTACAGTAACGAAAGAAAAACAAAATTTTAAGAACGTATTTGCAAATTTATTATCATTTAGCATAGGGAAAAGTGAGGATATTTGATCATAGGAAATAATAACACCATCCCTATTTTCTCTATTGTAAAAGTTAATTTTTCTTTCAAAAGTTAGTAACAACTGTGTTAACTGTGTTAAGTGTTAACGTATTTATAGTTCTCAAAACACAACACAAATTGAATACATCTACGAAAACCAAATGAAAAAGATCTTTCGACAACCTTTAATTTTCAAAACTGGTTTTGAAATATTTAAACCTCTATGTCAAACAATAAAAAGAAAATTTTGTGTGTGTGCGTGTGTGTGTGTTGGCTTAATCCTCCTTTCATAATGGCTCATATGTATCCCTCTCATGGGATACTTGGAGTCACATTATAAAACAAAAAGTAGATGTTTTTAAACAAAGAAAATTTAACTAATTAATTTTGAAAATTGAACTGTTTAACTGATTATTTTAGTTAATTTTAGAGAAAAAATGACCTATTTCCCATTATGATATTTAATTTTGCCGTTAGAAGATATCAAAAATTAAAAAAAAAAATTAATTTAAAAAGTGGCTCAACCCCATCATCATACGAGAAATATAATTGCGCAGTTCAATAGAGTAAATGGAGAAAAAACAACTAACTGAGTATATCTTGAACTATGTGTAAAACAAGAAAACAAAGAAAAAAATAATTACTTAAATTTCAAAACAAAATAAAATGGACTCAAAGAATAAAATTAAAAAACTAAAAATATATCTTGACATTTAAATATCCTCAGAATTATATCCAACGAGGTTATAGCTTATTTTGCGTCTGGAGGGTTTGTTTCTGAAACGATTTTTACGTGGAAGAAGGCATTAAAATTAAAAAATATCGTTTTGCGTTACTTTATGAACGATAACGTTACGCAAAATTTATTATTTTTTTAAATGTTTTTTAATCAAGAAATATTTTATTTTTAATTCATCTGATTCAAAATAATTAACACTTAAAGGTGAATAAAAAAAAAAAAAAAACAATCTATTTAACAAAAGGTAAAGATCTATAATAAATATATCTCTATATTTTACTATACTTTAATAATTTTCTATGCTTCTGCTAGAAATATTTGTGTGACATTAAGAAAAAAAAATTAATACATAGTTCTAAAAATTTTGCAATCCTACTGAAGGGATAATGAACGTATGCATAAAGCAGCTATCAAGAAGAAATTGGCCAGAACATCAAAAAGTTTTTATAAAAAAGTGTATAAGCCGTCCGATTTTTTTGAAAGAGCCAAAATCAGAAGGGTTATATATCGGGTAGCCACTCTAAAATAGAAGTTTAGTCTACTGATTGATGCTGTATTGCTTCGCCAAAGCAGTTGAGCACGGGAAAAGCTGTCGTGTTATTTATTGAAACTAGATTGATGGGAGTGACTTCGGTCAGGAAATAAAGAGGCAAAAGTGGGTTTCCTGCCTCCCATGTTGAAAAAGTCTTCTTTGGTGTCCCGGCTCAGGCATACGGGAGGAAATGGATGCCTAGGTACATTTTTTTGAATTGCTATTATTCCTCCCTAATTGTACCGAATTTAAACTTAAATTCTTTTAATTTTTATTTTGTATTTTACTTTTATTTATTTTCAATATTTTTTTTTATTTTTAGAGTACCATTTATTTAATTTTGTGAAACTTTATCTTTTATCCATACTAACAATTAAGCAGCCATTTAAAATTGTAATTTTATGTATATTAATTAAGATGAGGAGGTTAAGGGATCTATCCCCATGGGTACTCTGTAATCGGTACGCCAGTTGCCACTATCATTCCGTTTTATGAAAATGTTTAGTTAATGTTGGTTTGTAATAAATTCTTAGCACATTAAATATTAATGTTTAACAATACGCTAGATAGAGAACTAAATGCTCGATTCATTTTAAATTTCAATCCCATAAAAGCGATTAAATTTTATTGAATTTGCAATGGAAATTTTAGAATGAAATTTTTCAATTTAATATAAAAAATGTTGCGCATTAGTAGAAAATAAATCCTTTATTGAAATTACGAAATCTCACTCGAAAATATTCCTACTTTCATTCTGTATAAAACTTTTCAATTGGGAAAGAAGAAGATTCATACATAGATAATATGGCAACACGTCCCATATTTAGGTGACTTACCCCGTCGTCCACAAGAACAGTTTCGGGACTCCAAAATGCTTCATTTTCTAAAAAGGCAGGAAATACGTCAACTTTTTTTTTTAAATGAATTAAAAATATATTTAAAAGAAATCTCACGGTATGCGATGAAGGCATGCGGAAATACACATAAGTTTGATATATATGTAAGTAGGTCAAGAGCCTGCAAGCTCACTCAAAATTTTGCCAAAGTAGCTGTAGTGGTACTAGCAGAGAATATTTGAAAACTATAGGTACCAAGTTCCATAAAATAAGCAGCATTTGAAGAGCGAACTTTATCCTTTGAAGAATTAGAAATATTTGAATAAGCTCATTTAACCAACTTTTTATTTATATGGAAAGAGATTTAAAGTAAAAATTAATGTATTGAGTCAAAAGTATTTATAAATGTAAGCAAAATACAGAAGTATTTGACGAGTATTATTGACTACAATGCACGGCAAAAACGTGGCTGAATAGAAAGGAAGGATGTTTCAATGATAGATTCAATGGTAGAAAGTTATTCTACAATTCTCAACCAAGAATTTGAATTATATGAACTTATAAGGCAGTTCATATAATTATTAAATATATTTTATGTCTGCTAGAAACTAATGTTCTCGTAGAAAAGGTCTTTTCTCTAACGAATAAATTGTTGATGAGCGAAAAAAACATAACTAAATTTCTCAGTTCTTAAAGTAATATCAATTATCAAAGTAAATTTTAAGAAATTCTGGCGGAAAATTCATTCTTATTCAATTCCTTCTTCTTAACTTTATTGTTCAATAAAATTTAAGACCACATACAATATTTATTTTCACTTGTTCATTCTTGTTCTTTTTCTTAGTGAATAAAAATTAAGAAAAAATATATGTTTTTTTAATACACATCCTATTTCCTAAAATTAGTAGATGTCAGTCACATTTTGAGCGATAAATAAGTAATCATATTACGCAAAATATTAAAAAAGAATACAAACAATTTTCTAAAATTTCTGTTAAATATAAATTAAATGACACGCTATGTATCGTAAAATGAATACAGCTCATAAAAATATAATTTCATGAAAATATATTAGCATATTCATTCAACAGATCAATTGAAGTCTTCAGTTATCAGTTTAATAATCTGGTAAAATTTATGATAAAAATTATTAAATGTTTAAAAATACCATATAAATCCTAATGAGTCATAATTATAATAATTGTATGTAATAAGATATATTACTATAAAAAAACAAAAAAGCAAATTGTTTACGAAAACTGAGGTAATTATGCAAATTTTGCTGCATAAATTTTTTAATTTATATAAATAATAATTTTTAATTTATATAATATTCAAGAATATAGAAAATTTATTTATGATATACGATATTATATATGGAAATCTTATAATTTACATCTGTGTAGTGTTTCGACAGCGACAACTTACGTAAAGTGTACATAAATTTAAAGACATTATACTCTATGCATTAGAATTCCAGCTGCCTAATTTAAATAGAAAATAATTACTATTTAATTATCCACGTGAAGTTGAAAAGATTTATTAAACCGGTTAAAGATTTGAAATTAATTTTCATCATGCTAGCATCAATTAATCACTTGGTTTCTGTAATAATTCACGCTAGCACACAGAAAAGTGCTATTTTTAACATTGTTTCAAGATTAGCAATGCTTATATATTCTAATAAATATTTATATCTAAAATATTTCAAATGAATATTATATTTCTTTTAAAACACTTAGATTACAGAATGGTATAAAAATAAGATTACTAGCTTAGAATAAGTACACAAAACACATAAAAAATAGCTTCATTACCTTATAAAAACTAAATAACGATGCAATTTTTATTTGAAACGATGATATTTTTTAAGGATTGTCTCTTAAAGTAAGACATTGTTTCGTCCCTAATACATTATAGACGAATAGAAAATAATTATATGCTTTTTTTTATACTTTTTTTAAATATTTTTTTATACTTTTTTTTATACTTTTATAATAATTATATGCTTTGTTACTCACAAGGAAAGCATCAATAATGCATGGCCGGAATCTAATTGTTCTTTGACCGGGGCCGATTTTAGTATGCGTCGCACCGTGGTATTTAATGAACCTTTCTTCATATTTTGACATTCTGATTCTAGAATATAAACGCATAGTATCTACTGTACTTAATGAATTAAGTCTTTACTTTCAGGCTTGTCTCTTAAAATAGTATCTCGATCCATCATCAATATACTAAAGACTTACTGGTATTAATTATATGGCTTTTGTAGAACAATTCAGCTTAAGAGTATAATTTAAAAACAAAAATTGGAGCAAGATCAAAGACTTCTGTACTTTAAAAATAGCTTGTCAAAAATTATTCTCTTCGCAATTTACGATTTTGGTGCTAAATACTTTATATGTACTCGAAAAATACAGGGATTTTTCATTTATGTTTAGGAAACATTACTCATAATTCTATGGATTAAATAACTTTGCAGTCAAGCTAAAAGTCGTGTCTATAAATCTTTAAAAAGAGAAACAACTTTATCAGAATTAGAAAGAAAAAAAAGGAAAAGGAATGTCTCAACAAAACGAATTAAAATATTACAATAAACATATTTATTATTTAGTTAATTGGAAAACGAAAAAATTTCAATGAAAGATTTAATTTGTTAAAGTCTTTTTTTTTTTTTGTGTGTGTGTATCAGATAATTTTACTGGCTTTTAAATGTTTTAGTCGAAACCAAAGCTGTACAAAAAAACCAGTAATTATTAAACTTAATTTTAAAGAGTTTGAAATTAAAAATCGAAGATTCTTTTGAGCTCAAATTTCTAAGAAATTTATTGCGAAAATAAATTAAAACAGTCAATCAATTTAAATTATTATATAATGAAACAAATTTTCATATTTTTAGAAAATACGTTAAAGAAATTCCAAAATATTAATTAAATTTAAAAAGAAAATAAAAATTATTTCAGCTTTATCATATGTTTTTAAATTTGTAAAACGACTGCTTAGTAATTAATCAAAGAACCGCTCATAACAATGCTGTGTAATTTTTTTCTTGTGAAAGTAGCAAAATTATGTCAGCCAAAAAATAAAAAATTGTTAAAAATTGGAACGTTTCATATTTGTTAATTTGTTGTTTGTTCAACATGTAACATATTTCTAAAAGCTGCAAAACCACCCCAAAGTAATAGCTAATGTGTTCTTTTTAAGATCTATAAATCTCTAGAAGAGAAACAATCTTATCAAAATCAGATAAAAAGTAAATGTCTCGACAAAACAAATAAAAATATTTGAACAAACATATTTATCTTTTAGTATGGAAAAAACAAATATGTCGGAATGGAATGAATGCCATCAGAAAAGAATAAATGTATCGATCAAATAAATATGTTTAAACTGGCATGCCTATTTTCCAGATAAAATTTATCAATGTCTGGAAGATTAGGCTTGTCAAATGTTTCTTTTTTTTTATATAGTCATTTTCTTTACTGTATATTATCATTCAATAATCATAATCCCTTTTTCTGTCATTCTAGTGAATAGTTATAAAAAACGAAATAAGATTTTCGAGAAATTATCCTTTTATAAATAAATTGTAATTTTGCTGGCATTAGGGATCAAGCAGATTTCCTTTCAAAAGTAAATGTGTTTTATGTTTATTCTATGGAAAATGTAGAATTTGTAACATGCGTTATGACTATCATAAATTATCGAGTATTTTTTATTTGCTGCAATTATATCGGTAATTAATTCAATGTGATAAGTTCCAAATAATTGAGTGTTTTTTATCACATTTAACCAGATGGATAACCTGATTAACAGAATTAACCAGATTGGATTAGCCTGATGGCCAAGTGACTAGCGCTCTGGCGCTCGGTGTCTCATCTTTCGGGTTCGAGTCTTGGTGGTGCCGCGGATGTTTGTAGCAGTTCGGTATCCACTTTAAACTATAGCTCCCGGTCTAATATGACAGTAGACAACCCTACCCAGTAAAAAAACATCTCACGCTTTGGAATCTGCCAGTAAGTAGAAGGCATTTGCCTGCCATGGGGTTGCCGCGCCATTGCAGAATAAGAGTTTTCTATTTCATTAAATAGTTATTACAATTGGAAAACGATAAAAAAAAAAAAATTAAACTTTCTCAAGATAAAGAATGATGGTAAAAAAGTTGGAAATATTTAAAACAATTTTAAAACCTTTTTTTCGTAAATCTTCTTTTATATATAGCTCATAAACTCCACATGATACTACATATAAAAATTATAATTCTAGAAAATACTCAATTTAACGATATTAATTGTCTTCAATGACAAACTAATTTCAATCCATTCCCAAAAATGTTAGCATTTTTTAATTTTCATGCAAAAAATGTAAATCTTTAAATAATCAAATTAACAATATGTAAAATTTTAATATTATTTAAAATTTTACATTTTACTTCTCATATATTCACTCTGTTATGTATTTGGGACAATCTATAGAATCGCAGTTTCTTTTTATTCAAAATTTCATTTTAAACAGTTCAAAAAATATAGAACGCAATCACACAGTATCTTTATTGCACAAGGATAAAATAGCAAAGTAGTATTTGGATGGTATGCGAGGAAAGTTTACTTTTGAAATCTATTTTTTTGACTTTTATCATCATTTGAGCAATCCTTCTTAAATTCTAAGAATAATCATAAAATATTTGAGAATATGTCAAGAATACTAAACTGTACAAAAATATTTTTAAACTTATCTTTAAAAAGAAAGAGTACAATCTACTTAACATGCAGAGAACATAATCTCTTTATCAAAATTTTTGAATTCTAAATTAGTTATCTATTAAGGATAAAATTTAAATCACTAGTTTATTGGAATCTCTATAATTATTTGAATATTTTCTAACTCAAAAGAATGCATTTTTTTCTTGAAGTATTTGTAGTTTCCATTTGTAGTTTGTAGCTCATTTTATGTATCTATAAATTTTAATCATTTACAATTCCTTTCAACAATGGTGTAAGTACAGATAAAAAAAAAATAATGATCTCGTATATATATTTAAATAATGAATTTTTTAAATATATATACGAGATGTATTGATAGGCAGAGAACCGCTGTAAAAGAGAAAAAGTTTTCATCTTATCTACAAGATTGATCTGAAGCATAATAAATTAGCATTAGCAAAGTGAAGAAGGAAAATAACCTACTATTATTTTAACAATTTGTTGGAATTTTTTTAAAAGCCAAACATTTTTAATATGTAAAGTTATCTATTATCTTATTAAGTAATAAAATAGATTATATATGAATAATAAAACGAATTTTAAGTATCTTACAAATCTTTTTTATGTATCGCATATATATTGCTTCAACGTCATTTTTATCATCGTGTGTGAATATGGTGTTCGCGAACAGACACAATTGGACAGCATGAGACAGTGGTTCTCGAAGTTAACAAAATTGTAAAGCTAATAAAAAGAAAAGCCATTATTTAAAACATCAATAATCTCAGTGCGTACCACAAAAAAATGTCATGCCAAAAACCTATCTTTGAAATAAACGATAATTTACCACTATGGTTTGCCTTTTTATGTCATGCAATTCTGTTCAGAATTTAAATCACAAAAGTTAAAAATGGGTTTTAATTTATCTTTCGCATTTTTGATTTAACGGTATCAACTTTATTTTTATTCTCCTATATTTTTATAGTGTTTGAGATGTTTCAGCTTCTTCTGTATTAGAATTTTTTTATTTTTATTGGAAAGGTGAAATAATTCTTAGTGTTATTCTTATTTAAGAAAAACTGCCATTTATGTAAAATTTTTATTCTAATATAGCTAAGAAAATTGGTTCTCAGTTTGCCATAAGTCAGAATTTTTAGATTAATGTTGATTTTTGGAATGGTAAAATTAACCTAACTATTCATTATTTTTAAAAAAAAAAAATACCATGTTGGTAAAAATCCGTTCACACATGAGGAGTCGAAGTTCACTTGTGGATTTCAGCTCTTAATATATTAATTAATGTTCGGAAGAACCACAAATAATTTTCTTTTAAAAAAGTTTATTAGCTGTATTTCTTCAATTTCATTACACTTTGTTTTAGTGCAGAGCTAAGTAATATAGTACACATGACATGTAGTCCAGCGGATGCTGTTATTGTACCACAGTATAAATCTTAAATTTCTTTAAAACACTATTTTTAATGAATATAATTAATTTACTTTTGAAATTGGAATTATCTTAAAAATATATATAAAAAAACTCAATGAAGGGGTAATTTAAATATCAATCTACAATCCTTATTGGTATATATTTTTAAGTATTTCTTTAGCGATTTATATTTAAGATGTATATTAGCGATTTATCTTCTTCATCTTTTCCGATTTAAAATATATTCTTCACGGAAAGCTCAGCTTCACGCTAATGCATCATCACAACATTTGATAAATATCATCATCATAACATTTGACATTTATAGTCTTTATAGTTATGGAAATTATTATACATAAAATATATTTTATATGCAGCGTTAAATGGTCATTTCTTGTGTTTAACATTTTTACTTTACATCGACATTGTACTCGCATGGCTTAAAACTTTATTTTAAAGTTTTTTTTCAACTTATCCGTTCAAAAAAAAAAGCTTTCAGAAATATGTAATGAATACATTCTTTAAAATGCTATTTATTTTGAAAATGCGTCGATTTTTTCAATATCTCTATATATTATTGTTTGTACAAAATGCCGGGAGTAAAAACCATATACAATTCAACTTTTGGAGTTTTTAATTTTTTTATATTTTTACTTTTTTAATGATAGTAATTTCTACTTCTTATTGAAATGCCATTACATTAAACATATAAACATTTACACTATTATGATGTAAATATTATTATTATTATTATTATTATTATTATTATTACTATTATTATTAAGTGAATTCAATTTAATTTAGATATATGTGCAATACATGATATAGCAAAAAATCGAATATGAAAATGAATGAACTATTTTTATGACTATAAATGCACTATTTTTTAGCACGATAGATAACAAAAAAATTTGTTTTCAAAATATTTTTTAAATACTACTAATTTTTTTTATACATTAAAAAAATCTGGTTATTATTTTTAAAAGTTCACTGCAATTTTTATCTTACATTAAAAGTTGCAGTTAAATTTAATTAGGAAAATAAATAGTAAATATTTTAAATTTATACGTTGTCTTAAAATTTTTAATCAGGCATTACAGACCTTGACAGTCGTCGTCATTAAAATGTTCAACGTCCAAGATAAAAATGAAATAGATAAAATTTAAAAATCATCGTTTAATTAGCCCGTAAATTTTCTCCTTCTGCAAGTGTTGAAAGCTAATTCAGAAAATCATTATAATTCAGCGTAGCAAACATGCATCTTATTTTTTTTGTCTGCCTTATCATTTCGTCGTTTGTCATTTAAAAAATAAAGTTACCTGTAATACATTATATTTTTAATGAATTTGTTGAAGACTGCCTTCCACTTTTTCCTCACTTAATAATTTATGGGATAAAAGAAAATAAACATAAACACGTCCTCTCCTGCCAGAATCTTAAGTAGGTTTCCAACAACTTTATCTATTGGAATTGAAAATCTTCATTTAAATATATTTTCCAAATTGAAATTAAATAATTTTATTGAAATATTCATTTTATTCATATGAAATAAAACTAAAAATATTAAAAGCCTTTTTTTTATATTATTATAGCAACTGTAAGTATTTTCTGTAAGTATTTTGTTAAAAATATAGAAACATGTAAGACAACATTTTTAAAGATATTGAATTTTATTTAATAGTTATAATGTATATATTTTAATATTATATATACTCTTTTTAAAAATATTAATTAGCTATTTTTTTTTTATTGGCTTTTTTTTTTTTTTTTTTTTTTTTAATATTTTGACACGTTTTTTGAAATTAAGATTTTTTTTGTCGCTTTTACAGAAATATAATATAGTTCTTTATTATATTAATTCTTTATATTTATTTTATCGTGTATAAAGAATTATGATTTTATAGTAAATGAGAGTAAGAATTGTT
Organism: Caerostris extrusa; assembly: GCA_021605095.1. Lineage (NCBI taxonomy): Eukaryota > Metazoa > Arthropoda > Arachnida > Araneae > Araneidae > Caerostris > Caerostris extrusa. Next base: position 78,287 of record BPLR01012989.1, on the reverse strand, counting down.
TTTCCTTTGCTGTTAGAAATTTTCTTATTTTATATATATATATATTTCTTATATTTTTCTGATTAATTGCTCAAATTTTTATATTCTTGTGTTCACTTATGACGCTACGTTTTGTTTCACGCTGTTCAAATGCAATATCTAGTCACATTATTTCAAACATTATATTTAAAAAAAAATTAACTTAAAAAAACGTTTTAACTAAAAAAATTTCATTCTGTATTTAGTAAGTAATCTTTCTTATTGTTTATCCTACCTTTAGAGAAAAAATGAGATGTTTACCTGCTTTGTTTTTTATGCCAATCAAGTACGTCAGAGATGTACATATCGCAACCTGTATCCGTCATATATAAATTTTACTTAACGAATGGAATTCGTAGCTTTTATGAAAGGTTTTCAAATTTTGATAAAAGGTAAAACAAGGAGATGATCCGGCTTCAATTAAATAGTAACGCAAACATTTAAATATTAGACATTTTTTATTCAGTGTTTTCTATTTTATTGCTAGTTAGAAGATCAAATACTTTGTGCTAGCTTAGATGCAGGATTCTTATGAACATAATATTTTGTATCTGTACGATATTTTTTGCCGAAAACATGTTCCAATTTAAAACTGCACTCAACAAAGCAGACGTGGTTATTTCTAAATAATGCATTAAATTGCATAAGTCTGTTTGAATCGACGCATATTTGGGACCTGACTTTTTAGGCTAGAATTTAAAAAAATTATTAATTAGAAGACCATTTGACTAATTGCTTTTGCACTTTTGTAAAAAAAATCAAAGCAAATATTAAAGCTTTAATCAAACTAATGTAATCGCTTACATCAAATTTATTATTGTTATTATTATTATTATTATTACATTAAGTTTTCTTTGTTTGTTTTGTGAAAAAGTATACATATTTTTCGAGGGATTTGGGTATGCTTTTTTATTTGTGTGACCTACGGCTTTTACAAATCCGGCCTGGTATGTCTGATGTAAGGACACTTATCTGATATGTCTGTTTCAACCAAAATGTAGAAGAATTGATTATTGATTTTTACAAATTAATAAATTGGAATTCTTGTTTTCAAAGAATTTTAAGTTATATATCTTGTGACTGTTTGTAGATAGTTGCATTTTTTATAGCTAAGCAAAAACATTTCTTCTAGATTACACCCTTAATTTCAAAGCTGTTTATTAAGTTTCCTTAATTTTAAAGTTGTTATTTTCCCATTACCTATACATAAAAATTTTTGGCTTTTTGCTTAGATTTCTATTCTATCAATAAGTTAAATCTCTTTTATATGAAAGAAATTTACCGACGAGATGTTTTTTTTTTCCTTTTACTTTTGCATACCGACAGTACAACGCGATGTTAATAACAAAATTTTTGAAATAAAGACTACTATCATGCTATATGAAAGACATTTATATAGTAGATTGTAAGGTGAAAAATGAATTAGTATTTAAGGTTAAATAATTTGCATATAAAAATATTTTTGATTGAATTAAATTCGCTTTCCTTTTCTTTTTCCCTCGCGGATTCCACAATATTTCTTTCAGATGATGAGATGTAAGCATAGATTTATTTACTTAGAATATTTATAGGAGAATGTCGTGATTTCCCTGAATTCTAAAAAAATGATCAAAATGTAAAATAAGGAAAAACAAGTTTTAAATAAAACAAATACCTTCATGTTAGACGTACGACATATTTCATTTATTGAAAAAAATTATGTAGGGTTAATGCTATGTAAATCAAAGAACGATATTAAAATTCAATACAAAATTTAAAAAAAAAAAAAAATGTATATCTTAAATATTGTATTATATGCAGCACCTTATTAAAAGAAAATATTAAATTTTGTAAAAGATTTCATTTCAATACAGATCATAAGTTGTTTGTGATTAGAATTTTTTTCCAAATTAGCTCACAATTCATCAACAACTTTAGCATTAGAATTATTTACTAAATACACTTACTCAAATGAAAAGCATTGGGATGGGGAAAGAGTCTCCTATTCGTATAAAAATTAACCTAATTACAAATGCTAAAATTGAAGCTTAAATTTAATAATCTTTTATAATTGGAAAAAGCCTTTTATAAAAACCACTTATAAAATGCATTTATATAAAATTTTGGCTGAATATTTATATTTTTAGATTGATATTATATATAGAAAATAAAATTTTAAATTAAATATGTTCTGATTGATCGTTTATTTTTACATTAATACTCGTATTCAAATGCAAAGTATTGGAATAATTTACAACGAACCATAATATAGAATCTTTCATGACAAAATGGTCATTTAAATATTTATATAATCAACCTATGAAAATCAACTTTTATATAGGAAGTATAAAAACATAATATAATAACAATTCAGTGTGATAACTATGTGATATGTGATATTGAATTCAAAGTAATTAAATGTGATGTTTTCTTTTATATTCTTTTAAAATGGTGATTATTAACATTGCGGTCAAAACCTGTCTGTTTTTATTTAATATTTCTTTTTTTCTTTTACTGCATGAATAATGAATATCTTTTTTTTTCACTTTTAAGTGACAATTTTTTAGAGTTGGTGTCGAAAAACTATCTGACCTGTCAGCATTTGCAAGGGACAAACAAAACAAAAGTTCACTTTAAAAATCTATTCAAGCAAAGGCCGTTGTAGCATTAAAGTAATTTTCCGAGTAAAAAAAATAAATAAATAACAAGCAATGTAGGTCGGCAGTTCATAAATTAACCAGACTCACAATTGGCCTTTGACGTTGACCAATAATCCGGTTACTTCTCTGCCGCGTACGAATTGGACGAAACCATGGTTACCATGGCGCACACACGTAACACTCGGAAGGTCGATGACCCAAGGCGATCGACGCACGCGTACTCGCATGGAATGCGTCGACCGAAATGCCACTCCATTCGGAACTGAAATCCTTTAGCCGTAGAATATTAATAAAAAACCCGCTGCTTTAATGCCGAATTACCAGTAAACAGAAAAGGTAAAACGTCAAGGGAAAACGGAAACGGAAAACAACTTACTAAACATTTAGCTAAAATGTAAAGAAGGGGAACCAGCGGGCTAAAAACAGGATTTTTAAAACATATTCCAGCATATTCAGAATTTTATTCCAATCTCAATACAATTTAATTTCGAATCCATGGAATTTTAAATTTACTTCATTTGCTATTACAAAATTAATTATCTTTTAAGACAAAAAAAAAAAAAAAAAATTCAATCATTTTTAGTAAAATTGTTTGGTTCTTTTATATTTCCTCTAAAAGCTGGAAATTTTTAAACACATCAATAATTTTTTTTATTGGGGCGGGGGGTGCTTTTTAGATATTGAAATTTATATTTTAATCCCTATAAAAAATCAGGCATAGTTTTTGTTTAAATTTTTGAAATTTATATTCCAAACCCTTTGAAAAATGTATGTATAATTTTCTCACATATTTCAAAATTTTTGAATATTTTTCTTACCATATAATATAACATTTCAATCGATATAAGATAGCATTTTAATCGATATTAATATAAGGCAAACATATTTAGTTAGCTACATTATTTGTTTAAAAAAGATGTAGCTTGTATTACATTAATATAGGCCTCATAGATATGAAATTAATGTTTAAAATATATGAAAAAAATGCATAACAGCGAACCTTCACAAAATCGAATTATACTTCGAACTTCATAAAATTGGATTATAATTTTTCTTTAAGATTTGTTTTTTAAAAATTATTCTTAAAATAAGAACAAATATTATTGATTAACGACTTAAACAACTATACTTTCACGTAAAATTTAAAAATCATATACCTCTGGATTCCTGTCATTGCTTTTATTTCTATTTATTTCATATTCAATATATATTTTTTTCTAAACATCTCCTTCCATTATATACTAGGATCCATAATTTTTTTTTATCAGTTTTGATAAGCATATGTCAGTAATTCATAAATATATTTTACAACATAATATAATTCTTAATTAAAGAGAAGAACCGGAAATATTTCGGTTAGGAGAATTCTATCACCTGAGTCATGAACCAGAAGAAAGAAAAAAAAAAAAAAAAAAATTATTGCTATTCACATTGTCTACTATAACGGATTTGACTTATGCAAACGTTTGAAGGATTGTTTGATTCGAAAATTGAGGTCACTTTTGTTGTTCCGTCCACCTTAAAAAAGACGGAAACAAAGTGGGAGTTTCTTCTTGTTGGTGATGAATAGGAAATAAACAAGTCATTATTATTTGGAACGTTTATTATTTTTCAATTCTTGTGTAAAATTATGCATTGGTTTTAAAAGATAAGATTATTATGAATGATAGATAAAACTTTTGATTTCCATATATAAAAACGAATTAAAAGTGTATAAACAATTAAAATATATGTGTGAGTTTGATTATTGCTAGTTTTCATTTCAAATATTTTAGTATTTCCTGTAAATGCTGAATTTTCAGCTAAAATAGGTACTCTACTTTTTAAAATATTCTATTCTACTCTATAAAAATCCTCTAAAATGAATTAGGCTTTAAAATAATCTATTCTACTCAATAAAAATACTCTAAAATATATTATTCTTTAAAATAATCTATTCTACTCAATAAATATACTCTAAAATATATTATTCTTTAAAATAATCTATTCTACTCAATAAATATACTCTAAAATATATTATTCTTTAAAATAATCTATTCTACTCAATAAATATACTCTAAAATATATTATTCTTTAAAATAATCTATTCTAAATAAATATACTCTAAAATATATTATTCTTTAAAATAATCTATCCAACTTCTCAAAAATAAAATTATTTAGTAATATAATTACATATTTTTAGTGGATAATGGAGTTTTAAAGTATTTTATTATTGTCCGTTATTTCAAAGCTGTAGAACAATTTGCAATTTATTATTTTAAAAGAATTATTCTATGCTCATTTTAAACATACAAACAAAAATTTAAGATTCTTAAATTTTAGCTTTGAGATGGGAAGGGGCTGTTTTTAAATTAAAATTTTACTGTAAATTATAACTTTCTTTTTGTGTTTAGTAGTGTAACTATTATTTCACAATTCATCACCATATTCAAAAATTTTGCTTTAGCGATTAATTAAAAAGAACAGATTTACAAATGTCCAAAATCATTTCATAATTAACACAATTAGTATTAGTTTAATAAATACATAATTAAAAAAATTTTTAACTAAAATTCCATGAATCGCTATTTAAAATGGCGTATGAATCAATCTGTGAATATGTCGAAAAGCAAAAGCTCTTTAAAGCAAATTTTTAATAGAGCTTAAATTACTATTTCTTATCGATTATCCTTCTCACTCATTTTTTGTTGCAATAAAAAATCAACTTTCCAATTAATTGTTTTCATCTGCAATGAGTTTTTTTTTTTTACTTTTATAAAAAATACGAAATCATTAAATTGTTAGATGCCAAAAAATGAAAATATGAATAGCTAAATGAGTAGCAACAACTGGATATTCAATCTAAACGAAAATCTGATAACAGTGGATTACTAAACATTCTTTTCGAGCAATCAAAGGTTTAAGAGAATTATAAGATTCTCTTTTTACGAGCTTTGAAATCTAGGATTAACTTGTCACAGGAATTTGAACTTAATCTATTAATAACAAAAACATGTTTAATCAAAAATTCCTTATCAGTAGTAAACTTTCTTACCAAAATAAAAATTCTATCATTAAAAATAGATCTATCGAAAGAGACAGTCAACGTCATTTGTATGCAAAGCTTCAAAATCCATTTATATAAATAGCACTAAAAATATTTTTAAAAGCTTTCATTCACAAAAAAATTTCTTCGTTCCGACGTAAAAAGTTATTTTACCTTCAAGGTATTTTAAAAAATCGAAATATTTAATGACACGTGCATTTAAAATAAAATGAATTCAAATACCAAATGGTCATTCATTAGATTGTTTTTTTTTATTTATTTATTATTATTATTATTTTTTTTTTTCATGTTTCTTCCCTTTTCTAGGATTTAAGAAAGAAACGTTAATATATCATTAATGAATTTAGCAAAGTATCAATTTTTTTTACATTTATTTGATAAAGAATTTACATTAGTAAAAAGTTTCCTTTTAATTTTATTAATGTTGCAAAAAATCAGCAAGAACGACATACATGTAAACGATATTGAAAATAAATTAACTATGAAAATTCAAATATGTAAACCTAATTAATTTAAAATAATTTCTAAAAGAGAAATATAAATAATCCTTGACATACTATCATTCGCGCGATTCCCAAAAAATTATTACAAAATTTTTTTAATTAAAGAAGAGACAAAATTATTGAGATTTTATCGTTTACGCAGGAAATTTTTTTTTTTTTCTATTTTAATATTATCGGCGGGCTTCAGATACCACTTATATATACCACAAACAGCCTACCAATGGGTGACAAGGTCAGGATAGTGCCTTCCAGAAGGATTTTTATCGCTTTATCACCTCCATGTAAATATATAGAGAGATAAACTAAGCGAAATAATTTTTTACTCTTCTTAACATAATTTCTAATGCCAACATGGCAGATTCATACACGTGTATTATTAATAATAATGAAATCGTCTTAAAATTTTAAAATGATCTATCTAACAATATATCTTATATCTACAATATATATCTATAAAACAATATATCTTCTATGCTATATCTTTATTAGCATTCCTCTCAAAAGCGTCCAGAATACCTTAAACTCATTTTTCTACAACTATTATAATATTTTAACTGTAAACTTATATTACTGGATAAAACTTTATAATCTCTGCATTTTCAATAATTACATCTACAATAATGGGAATCTTTACATGCAAACTCTAGGTAATTCACAAGGAACTAAATATTCACCAACATTAGTTATTCTTTATATACATTACTTCGAAAAAAAAAAATTTTTATCACAAACAGGAATTTAGGTACGTGAATGACCTAATTGTTTTCAACTATCCAAATCTTAACCCGTGATGACATTTATCCAATAGAATTTATTTAAAAAGTTTAATACGAATAATCTTCAAGCTGATTTTCTTGATATTAGCTTTAGTATTCATAACACGCCACAAATTAATATATTTGACAAAAGAAAAGAATTCCACTTTTATCAATAAATTCATACCTTTTAAATTGCAATTTCCATATCAAAATATTTCGCAATATCATCATTAATTAATAGCTTTGAAACAAAATAACATCTGTAACAACAATATTTTTAAACAGCAACCAAGAAAAGAAAATAATACTTTTTAAATATAGTGTCCCAGAAACATTTCTTCGCCAGTATTTTTTAATCTGTAATCTTCAAACTCATTATTATTAAAAACACTTTTCAAATAGTTTACAATTTCGGTAAATTCTCCACACTGTGAGAATTTTCTTTCACATTTCTTCAAAAAAATAGTAAATCTCTTCATCATGAAGAGTTTTTTACTAATTATTCCACTTTTCCAAGCTACTAATTAACAGAAACCTCGCACTGGGCAATAAATCATCCCAGTTCAGAAACTACACTAGTTTATAGCTGTCATTAAATTTATCCAGTCAGATAAATTATTCATCGTATTCTGTCAATCAATCGCTCGATTAATGGATATATTATTATAAACAATCACGAGGTTTTATCACGTGACATGACCTTTGCTTTATAAAAATCTACACCTGCCACATCGTTTTCGGCAATTCTATACCTTACCAACTCTAAACGGAAGGTTATATTGTGTTCATGTTGACGACGTTGCTAGATATGCCTTAGACTTGAATCCAGTCATTTAGCTAGCAAAAATAACGTGGTTTATGGGTATGTATTCCTGATAAAGTTATCTCGACAGGATGTTATAATTAATTTCTTTTTGATTCTTATAAGTATTTCTTTCTGGTTTTACTAATTTTCTCTGTGTTTTACTGATTTTCTAAACAATGTTTCATAATCTAATTTCGTATATTTTGTAGAAATTTTTGTGTTGGTTTTTGATCTGCTAATCGAGTTATTGACTGATTGGATACTATTAATGTTTTTGTTATACAATTTATTTTTAGAGAATACGGTAGTGGCTTTTGTTGTGCCAAATGATAGCGTTTCTTGTTCAGTCCTTGTCAGTTCTCTTTGGATTTTGAGGTGATGTGTTGTGTTCTTTATATAAAAATGTATGTATTTATGTATGTGTGTATGTTAGAATGTGTTGTAATTAGAATTTTAAGAAGATAAGTTAAATAACTTTAATAATATAAACTTTTGAGCGAATCATTACGATTTCACGCTTTGCCACACTCTTAATTATTCTAAGATTGAATTGCTTTGATATAGATTTACAAGAGAAAAATTGCATTGATGCTTAACATCCCCTTGATTTTTTTTAATTTTTTGTACGCATTATTTGTTTAGAATTTAATTTCACACATAACTTTTAAATAATTTAATAATTTTAATGAATGCATAATAAATAATTAATACTTTTATATAATTTAATAATTTTAATGCAATTTATGGTACTTTTACGCTTTTAAATGCAAATTTTTTTCTGCTATACGTCGTTGGACTTCGAGTTTCACTTATGAATATTTCGACCTCTTGGATATGTCCACAGAAGATTGAACGTTTTAGGATAACTGCCTCACATTTATGTGTCGTATGAGAGCAAACACGGAACTCCTATCGAACAACCTGACTAACGACTTGAAAATCTAATACACTTTACCACAGTGGCCATCAAATCTCGTTTCTGAAATCAGACGCCATCAGTCTGTGGCCGTAGCTTGCTCTGGATATTACAAATAGACAATGAGAAAGAGAGAAATCCATATTGTGCTAAAATTTAAAGTTAAAAATAGACTGCTCTTTAAAAAAATATATCAAATAATAAAAAAAGTCTTATGATTAAAATAAAATTTCTTAATTTTTTAATTATTCGATATTTCTGAAAAGTAGTTATTTCACATTTTATTTCTCCACTCAAATTATAACTAAATAATTATTGGAATAATTTTCCTGACATCAAATCACAACTCAATTGTTGGTTCTTAGATTTATTCTTGTAAATGCATAAAAAACTTATTCACTAACAGCTATTCAGTAAAAGGTAAACATGTAATTTAAAGATTAAAAAGTCCAAATAAATTGCTTGCTAGGGGGTATTGAAGCTTTGCAAACAAGTGTGAAAGAAAATGTTTAATAGTTATTACGGAAATTTTTTTCATCTACTTTACTTTTAATACAACATAAATTAAAACATTAAAAATAATTAAAAATTTAAATAATTTTTATTGTAATTGAACCCTTTGAAATTGTTCTCCTCCCTTACAATATGCTTATATTTGAATCCGTCTTACTTGGCCATTTGCCAATTTTCCACGCGACAGCTGGTAGAACAATATTTGAAAAATTTTTTAAATACATGTTTGTAATTTAACTTAAAATTAATCTCGCGAGAAATTTTAGGGGAAGAAATTGTGAATTCTTTTTCAATTGATAAAATGTTTTAATTTAAGTGTGCTTGTGTTGTTTTTTATTTAAATTCATAATTCAAATGCTAAATGTATTTAAAAATTAAGTTTGGAACTATTATAGGTAAATTTATATGCGTCAGCTATTTGACAGAAGATGCTTCATATTTAATTTTATGGAAATTTTTAACATTCAGCAAATATTTCATAACGTTATGATACCGCGTTAAGTGGATCAACACACATTTTTAAAAAAATTATAAAATTCACAGAAAATCATTAGAAATACGAAGATCATATTAATTTAAAATAAACCCTACGAAAACTCAAGTAATATTCGGTCAATTTTATCGAGTGCTTCATAACTAGGAGATATTACGTGTGCTTAGAATATATTACGAGTACATAAAACAGTTTACAGGTAATAGAACTCATAAAAATAATTTTATTTATCAATAGATTTCACTAATATAAAAACAAGCTGAGTAAATAAGTTATTTGCTCTATAAATCTACAATAAATTAATAATTAGTTCATTTAACTCCATTTTATGATCACAACGAACAATATAACTGTCAACGTAACATTTGGTTATATGGTTCCGTAATTGTCCGTTCCATAATTTTTAAATCTATGTAATTAGCTTTTGTTCTACGTAATAATTGGTTCCATTTTATAAACTATAGTTTTTGAGTGGTACTATGCAACTATTTCATTTTAAGTAAAATTAAAAATTTTATATGAAAAATAATATGAATTTCTTTGTTTTAAAAAAAAAAAGAATAACAATAGAAATTATAAATTAAAATTTTTCTAAATAATAAAAAGAATTTTGCAACTAGTCGATTAAGAGAAAATTTGTTCGAAGATTATTTGCGAGATATAGAATTGACGAAACAATTTAAATAAATAAGGATCTTTGAATCTTTCATTTGAATTTACGCGCCAGTAGTTGCATATAAATGTTATGTTTTGCAACCAAAATAAACAAAAGTTGAAAAATAAATTTTACTTAAATTGAAGAGCTTTTTTACGAATTTAAGAATAAGCAATACCAAAATAAATTATGCAGAGTATTAACCAAACTTTTGCATCACTTGAGTATTTACATTTTCTTTTTTATAAAATGCTATGGTATTTTTGTATTTTATTATTATTTTTTTCTGTTTCAGTAAATAATATCTAAAACTTTTTTATTCTTTGCTATTCAAATTTGTAAACTATGTAAAGATAACTTGTAGCTCAAAAACTACCAAATAGAAAGTTTCTTAACTTAATAATTTTGTTAAAAATATCAAAATATTGTAACTAATCACATTTTTCTCTAATAAGATGGTGATAATAATGATAAATAAAGTAGAAAGATATATTTTACTCTATTCGGAAGAAGTTTTTTTTTTTTTAGCTATGTATTATAATATATTCTAATAATCAGTAACATATGATCTAAAACATTAATTAATGAAATATTTGAAATCTTCAAAACATTTCAAGTAATTTTACATACATTATAAGTAAAATACATCAAGTTTGGATATCGACAATATTTCATGCAATTTTAATGAAGGGATGGGAAAACTTTTTGGTCAACATTGCATATGCAATAATACTTAAAAAACTAAAATTCCAACTAAATATTGACTTTAACTTTTGAAGTTGTTTGGTTCAATACATTTTTAAAATGTTAAAGCCCTTAACAAATATGTTTTTATAGAATATTTTGAGTTCATATTCTAAAACGATAAAACTGTATGTCTTAGATAGTTATAAAGCTTTTAGATATAACAACCTTCCCTGCATTACAGTCCATGTTGGATCATAGTTGTATGTTGTCAACCCCTACGCTCAACAGTCATATTAGACTGAGGCCTACGGTTTAGAATGGATTCCGAACCACTTAAAAAAACGCCAGGTATTTAATCTGAAACCTGTGGCACAGAGTGACAGATATTTTGAGATATACTAAGTTTTGTTAAGGATAAGAAATACCACCATCATCATCAACAACAAAAAAACCTCATAGATAATAAGATTCTATTTTTAGTTTACAATTTCAATTTGGAAATTTTAGTTTACAACTTCTGTATTTGTTCATTTTTCTTAATCACTTACTTGAAATTTATTTTAATTTGTTAATAAAACTAAGGGCAAAAAAAGAGTTAATTCATTAAAAACTTAAATAATTTTGTTTGTAGTTGTTTTTAAATTTTGTCTGAAAAATTAATACGTAAATAATTAACAAGATCTGTAATAAAAATGTGGTGAATAAGATTGATTTAGACAATAAAAAGAAATATTATTATCTATATCATAAACATTTTTATTGAAATTAAATGATTTTTATTTAAACTGCGTTATATAATTTTTTGGAATCAAATATTATTTAAACAGGTAAATAAAAAAAAATTAGATAAATGAAAATCTCGATGTAAATGCAATCCATATATGCTAATGGAAATAAAATTACACGAAAACTTAACACATTCGAATTCACATACTTCACATAATTAATTTTAAAATTTATTTTATTATCACTTTTATCGTTTCCTAATGAATAAATATTATTATTTAACAAAAAAAGTTGTATAGAATAAAATATCGAATTCGTAATACAGTTAAAAAAATTTTTTTTTCACTAATATTTCGTTCTATAATCCTTAATAAGGCAATCAATCAATCAATAAAATTACTAAAATTTAGATTATTATCAATAAAAAAAATAGCATTTTCATTCTATATGTCAAAATGTGATAAGTTTCACCTTAAGGTCACAATAGTAGGTTTGAATAAATAAAATATAGCTATTAAGTAGCAAATGCCTCGGGTGTTTTAAGGTGTGTTCCGATAACCAAAACAAGTATTCTTTTTCCCCTTCCTATTAAAATAGGAACCATTTATCAAAAACTTGTCAAATTGTTAACGAAAGAAAATACGTACAACAACAAAAGAAAAAAATCAGCAATCTATATAAATGCATTAAGAAACTTTAGTTTTTTTAGAAAAGCACATTGATTTTATCATAAAGACTTTTGAAATTATTCCATCAAATCGTATTACAATTCTCATCTTTGCATTTCACGTTATAGCAAACCATATTAAATTCGTTTCATTATCACTATTAAGATTCCAGCAAAATTTCGAAAAAAATGGGAAAAAATGCAACAAAGAAGAAAAAAAATATTTAATCTACATACAAGCAACAAGCAACTTTACTTTTTAAGAAAGGCATATTGATTTAATGATAAAGTCTTTTGAAATTATTCCATCAAATCATTACAATTCACATAATTGCATTTTCACGTTATAGTAAATCATAGTAATTTTTTTATTATCACTAATTGTTAAAGAAAGAAAATATTTACATCAGCAAAAAAAAAATCATCAATCTGCATACATGCATAAAAAATTTAGTTTTTAAGAAAAGCATATTGATTTAATGATAAAGACTTTTGAAATTATTCCATCAAATCGTATTACAATTCTCATTTTTGCATTTCACGTTATAGTAAATCATAGTAAATTTGTTTATTATTACTACTAACAATTCTAGCAATATTTTGTAAAATCGAAGAAAAAAAAATGCATCAATAAACTTTAGTTTTTTAAGAAAAGCATATTGATTTAATTATAAAGACGTTTGAGGTTATTCCTTCAAATCGTATTACAATTCTTATTATTGCAATTTCACGTTTTAGTAAAACCATATAAATTCATTTTATTATCACTATTAACAATTTAGCATTTTAAAAAAAATTTTAAAAAAAATGCATAAAAAAACTTTAGCTTTTAAGAAAAGCATATTGATTTAATGATCAAGACTTTTGAAATTATTCCATCAAATCGTATTGCAATTCTTATCATTGCATTTTCACATTATAGTAAACTGTAGTAAATACGTTTTTATTATTACTATTGACAATTCTGGCAACATTTTGAAAAAATTGAAAAAAATGTTGATTTTAATAAAAAATTTTTAAATAAAAATTTTTAAATTTAGCAAAAATTGAAATTAAAAATTTATTAAAAGATATTTTAAATACTCATTCAATTCACATTTTTTAATTGTAAAGTATATATTCATTCGAGATAGTCATTTTACGCCTAATAGTTAAAAAGAGGATTTCAAAATCTTGCGAAATATGCATTAATACTTTTTTTTTTTAATGTATTCTAGAGGTTATTTTTAATATTTTTCTGAAGAAAATTTTAATAATTAAAACTAATTATTTCGAAAAATTTCGATACTTGGATGGTAAAATTCATAACCATCAAAGTATAATGAAATATTACTTGTTGATTTTTTACAAATTAAAAAAAAGTTTCTTCTATTTAATGCGTTTTTCGGAATGACTTGATTTACGAGTCATAATTGATTTTGAAATTATTTCAAAATGATATACAAATAAATATGCAATAATTACATTAAATTATTTTTAATTAGTTTCAAAGAAGTTTTCATCAATATTAGGCAATCAACCGTGCATTTAAAAAACTAATTTATTCAAATGTTCTATTTTCAATTTTTTTTTTGAATATTTCATTTTTCATTAAAAAATAATTATGAAAGATCTTGTAATTCAAAGTGTACCGGGAGAAAAATTTTATTTCAGAAATTGTCTGTACATTTATTAGATTTATTACAGTTTGTTTTTAACTTTTTCCAGTGTTTTTTATAAAGTAAGAGTAAGAATAAATAAATGCTCCCAAAATCTAGAAATTAAAAAAGCTTAACAAAGAGTTACTGAACTTGTTTTCGTAATATTAATTAAATTGTCAAACTTAATGATTAGAATTTAAAGAATGCATCTTTAAAAATATCACTAGAATTTTGAAGCAAACAATATAGGTTATTTAAAATAAATTATTCATTTTACAACACTTAAAAAAAAAAAAAAAAATTTAAAATAACATACTTTTAACAGCGAAACTCAAAGGAATTTTCTTTTAATGTTGGTTGTTCTCTTTTTTATTTTAAACAGTTTTTCTTCCAAAATGTAAAAATTACTGCTCATTGCGTCAATACATTTGATGATACCAAACAAAATTTGAAAGAAGTTAAATTAAAAAATTACACTAAGTCAAAATGTTTTCATTACAAGTTATTTATGCTTTCATATTAAAATGATCTTCATAAAATAATTAATAATTAATAATTTTAATTGAAATAAAATTTTATTTTAAACATAATTAACTGATTTACCAAGTTTAAAATCACTTGAAACAAAAAAAATTAATGAAACAATTTTTAAATGCTATGTTAAACTCTAAAAGCCTTATTATTACTATGAAGACAAAATAAACTGATGCAATTTCAATACTATATATCTATTAGCTGTTTTTAATGAATTATATAATGTGTGAAAATAATTTCAAGATATAAAAAATTTATTAATTCAAAATAATTCTAATCAGTATATATATTTTTTAATCTTTGCGCAAAACTGAACAATGAAACAAAGAATAAAAACAGTATGCATCATTCAATTTTTGATCGTAAACTGTAAAAAAATAATAATTTTTACTTTTAATCCATTATTTGCAGAAGATAAAATAGATAAGCCGTATTTAATTGCTATATTCTTAAAGTAATACTCCATTTTCATAAAAATATAAAAAATATTAATAAAACATCTTAGCATAAATGGTTTCTAAAAAAATGAGAAATAATTTTTTTTTCCGAAGGAATTTCCAATGAAAAATTCAATTAAAAAAAAATACAATATTCTACAAATTTTATCGACAGATGTTGAGTTGTTTTCATACTAGTACGACGATAAATACATAAAGGAAAGAATTAGTTTTCAGCATATTGAAAATCTGAACAAACGATAAAATAATATTAAAAAACTCATTTTAAAAATAATATTCTTTGTCATTATAAAAAATTAATCAGATAGAAAATACTCCTTTTATCTTCAGTTCTATTTTTTATTATTATCATTATTATTCACTCTCGCTTAATGAAAATTTACAGTCATCATTCTTTTTTTGTCAATAAACACAATCGGCAAAAATCGTTTGGCAAAAAATATTTCCTTTGAATTTTTTTTTTTTTTTTTTTCTCCTCGCCGCAATGAAAAATATCAGTCTATTTTTTTATTCGAAATTACTAATTTCTAAATGGCATCCAGATAATTTTGTTTACTATTCATTTGCGTGTATAAATGTATGTATGGATTTATGAAGTGAGTAATAGTAGTTAAATTTTTATATTCTTATTTTGATATTTTTAGACATTATTAAAACAAATTTTATACATAATAAAAAAAAATCAAAGATATCGAAATTTCTTTCTTCAATTTTAAAAGAATTTTATTTCTAACATTAATACATTAATAAATAAACATCATTCAAATTAATTCTACAAAAAAAAAAGCATTTTTAATTTTTCTAATGCCCAAATTAATTTTTAAACTTAAAAAAAAGTACGAAAAAAATTTTTTTAGAAAATTTAAAATTTCTCTTTTTTCTAAATTTTTTATTCAGCATTTGTTGATAAATTATTATTTAATAAAAACACATTTTAAATAAAATAAGTTTTTAAATAAATTTAATTAATTATTAAAAATGAATTTTTTTTACAAAACGAATTTTCAACTAGACAGAATAACTCCTTATTTCATTGAAATTTTCAATAATTCTCCATGCAGGCCAACAATACAATGAATTGTGTAAAGCAAGTGTTACTATGGTTGATTTAAAAAATAATTTTATAATATCAATCTTTAAGTTTTATTTACAACATTTTTATGTATTATATTTTAAGCGATAGCAAAATTAAACAATTTTTTTTCCTCCTTTAAACAATGAAATTCTCATGCACTTGTTTTATGTATTTATTTTTGAAATTCTAATTGCATAAATTAACATTAAAAAACAATGAAATTTCATTTAAGTTATCTTTATTATTTAAATTATTAGAATACTTATCGAATTAACATTTTCAAACATTTTTCTTATTAGTCTGATTAATGATTTTCTAAAAACACCCTGAACAAAAAATAAATCAAAATTTAAGATGGTACGATATATTTGTTCATTTATCGTGATATCACAGAATGAAAGCTAATTTTTTTATTTTTTTTTTTTATTTTAAATAATTATTATTAAAGGTAGTATAATTTTCGCTTTGCACTTTTCCTTCAAATGCCGTTCGCAGATATTAAAATATTAGACATTCCATGAATAAATAAATAAAATAATATTAAATTAAATAAATAAATAAATAGATTTTACTATACAAAAAAAGTACTCCGAAAGTTTTAGTTAAAATTTTACAACGGCAAATTATTTTTTTTCTGTTAAAAGGCGTGGCTTTATTGATATTTGACCCAAAGAATAAGAAATGAGCATTTAGTTCTTGGATTGCCTGCTTTATTTATTTTTTTCTTCACTAGTTTTCCATTTTTGTGGTACCACATGAATCCTGCATTCGGCATGAATGTTTGTTAGCTGTTCGGAATCCACGTTAAACTGTAGGTCCCGGTCTAATTAACGTAAAGTATACAAAAAATTGACAGTAGAGCAACAAACCGAACCAAAGCAAATCCATTTTTGTATACCACGAACAACTTACAGACAGATTATGAAGGGACGGTATTTCCTTCTGGGAGGAGTTTTTTTAGGTTAACTGCCTGCATTTTGATGTCATATGGGAGAAAACTACGAAAAAACCTGCTAAGCAGCCAGACTCCCAAATTTGCTGTCGCAATCGCCATCGAGTATCCTTATTTCTGAAAGCATTGATTGCAATTGTCAGCAGATTGAACACGAGTCTGTCTACACGCTAGCTACACATGCAGCTAGCAGTTGTGTACAGGGAAGATGCCGTAATCCGATTATCGGCAGACGTGAGCTATCTCAGTGTCGACATCGAATCTCCTCCTTTCTGATAGTAATGATTATAATTTATGTCACCTGCCTACTTGAACCCCAAACCTCTTGTATATATTAGTTGCACAAGTTCCCCATTATGCCAAAATTTGAGCCATGTCGCCCGTTTGAGGTTAACATAACACTCACGTCATTGGAGGCATGATTTAGCAAAACTTTTTTTGGATTTCTTTCATTTTTTTCCATGATTTTTTGATTAGCTTAGTTTTATATAAATAGAATGGTTGTATGCTCACTGGAATATAATTTTAGCAAAAGCGTATTAAAAAGAAAGTCTTTGTTCTTTTTAATACAGTAGTTCCCAAACGTATTTGCCCTTCGCTCCCTTTTTAGAAAAAAAAAAAATGTCCAGAAAAAATATCTTCTTTAAGAGAATAAGCAGCTTGATAAAGTAAAAAAAAGCATTCTTTACGCATCTATATCCATCTACCGCTTAAAAAATATAATAAATAAAGATGTTGTAAATAAGACATCTTGAAAATTGATATCATAAAGTTATTTTTTAAAATCACCCATAATAACACTTGCTTTACACACAGAAAATAAAGAAAACAAAAGATAATATGAAAATAAAAATTATGAATACATTAAATATTACCTTAATTCGAAGGATGAACTTGGTTTCAATCAATGAATTAATCCTCGACATTATTTTTAACAGCATTATTTTCAAATCACCATGCTTCATTACATCGGTAGAATGAATATAAATGGAAGCATCTTATTTGACTGGCGTAATCGATAGACTGGATTATCAATAAAAGCTCCGAATTAATTAACCATTTTCTTGTAAATCTCAACTAATAGTGCCCTGGACAGCAATAACCAAAAACAACACGACATTAGCTCACCTCACTCGATTACAATTAGCCGTTAAAATCCATTAGGATCAATATTCCACCACTCCTACGCACCATAACAAGCATAAACTGGTCAATATTTAAAGACACAACATTAAAATTTTACTGGTAAGTCCAAACTCAAAAATAAGGTATAATACATCATCCTTAAATTCATCTGTCTATTCCCTTCAATCAAAATCTGCCCAGCAAACCTTAAGAAATTAAAACCATCCAACTGAAACTATCCCTGAACATTCGAAAAAAGTCTGCAAAAAAAAATCGCATTAATAAAAATGGTGACATACAAGATATCCATCCTTCAAGAAAGAAAAACAACAACAACTCTGATATCCTAAAAAAGAAATCAAACACGCATCCCTCATCTTACATCAGCGAGCATAAATCTCAAAGTTAAAGCAATACAATACAAGACGCATCTTAAAAAAGAGCTGTAACAAATTTTTCCGCAGGCTAAAGCCCGAGGATAATTCTTTATAACAAATTGACAGGAAACTCAACCCGATTCCTCTAATTACTAGTCCTACAGGTATGAAATACGCAAATACAGACAATACAAACATCTTTTATGAAACATCTGCAATTTTCTTTCCAGAAAATCCTATGATGACCGTTCACTGAGCAAATAGAATCACATATCCATAACTATTTAAAAAGCACTAATACTCCTACTTCGCAGTTTCCTATCAATTGGGTTTAAAATATTAATTCCAAACTCACCATCGGTAAATCTCTTGGTCTTCGCTAAACGGTAATTCTTCGCTAAACAATTATTGACCTGCTCATTAATGCAATAACCAATCTAAAATTTTTAACAAACGCAAACCTTTCCTCCAAAAGCAAACTTCTCCAACACGTGGAAAAATATAAATATAATAAACATATTCAAATCTGGTAAGATAAGAAATTCCTTCACATCTACAGGTAAATAAAACTCCTCAGTAGTGTGGACAAAATATTTGAGAAGTTACTGTAAATGAGAATCAATAGTCATTGCACTAACAACATAAAAAGTATCACAAAATTCAAGCAAGAAGTAATGCTTTTAATAAAGGGTACGAGAGAATTTGTTTTAGAAAACAATTTAGTATACTCGGGCCTCTCTTAACACCAAGCTTAAAGGTGTATTTTGAGGTGAAATCAGCTCATTCTTTCAAATATTCTTTTCATTACCGAATATTAAGAATTCAAATCTTGCGTGAAATTTGGGACATTGTATATACTACCTCCAGAACAATTCGGCTCCCGAGAAAACCGCTTAACTAATCATCAGCTGTTCAGGGTGGTTAATACCATCACCACAACCACAAACTATTAAATGGTGGAATTTTCTTGGATGCCAAGCATGGTTTTAATCGATTGTGGCACAATGGCCTCATATTTTAACTCATTCAACTTAACTATCCAAGAAATCTCATTCTAATTCTCAACAACTTTCTAAAAAATAGAAGATTTTAGATATGAATACATGGACATTTTTTTTTAATTTGGTAAAAAAAAAGTCAGGGTAGTGAGTATATGAGTCCATTTTACTTAAAATATGCACTTGCAATTTTCCTACCTTCTCTAATCATAATTTACTTACTATTTACATTATTACTCTTTTCACTATTTACAGATAGTGTTTGCCTTAACACAAAAAGCTAATATTAATTACATTATCTCATAGTTTTAAAAACTTCTTTGGTGGGCTTAAGAATGGTTAACTAAATAGAGAATCTCTATCAATATGGAAAAATCAAATACAATTATCTTCCGATAAGAGCATATTGCAACTAACTACAACTAAACTACGTGGTTTAACAAATCGATAAGCTGGGTAAAAGAAGCCATATACTTCGGACTGATTTTAGAGGGTAAGCTAATCTTTAGAAGTTATTTAAAAGAAAAATTTTAGAAGAAGATTCACCTTAGTTTACCTCTTGGCAGATACTCAATTATTTCTCTGAAATAACCTTATACTTTATAAATAAGAAATAAGGCCATTCTTTTGTATGCTGCACCAATGTGTGGCCAAACAATTAGAAAGAAGATACAAGACCTCCAAAATAGAACCCTAAGAATCATTATCAACGCATTTATTTCTAACGAGAAGTGTTATCTATAACGACTTCAATAAAGATGTGAAAAACGTACATCACAAAATAAATTTTTTTACAAGCATTATTAATCATACAAATAATATATTACTTATTAAAGCCTCAAATCTTCTCTTATATCAATTCTTATATCCATACTCACCATATCGATAAAACCACCATTTTAACCCATGCATCTAATCTGCCACCACGATTATTCTACAGCATACATAGGTTGTTATTTTTCTATTTCAATTCATTACAGTATTTTCTTTTAAATCATCTTTTTTGATTCACTAATCAATAGCCTTCTTGAAATTTTTTCAAATCGCATTGCTGTAATTCCTGATTTTAAACCATTCGCATTTCTAAGCACTTTCAAACTGAGCAAAAATGCTTTGAACGTTAGCACTCGAGAGTCAGCATTCAATATGCATTTCACATACATTTACATTATTTACATACAAACATCACAATTCGCTATTTTCAGTCTATTTCTTTTTCTTTATTTAACAGCGGCTTGATGGCCAATTGGATAGTGCTCTGACATTTGGTAACACAGGCTTCAGGTTCGAATTCTGGCAATGGCATGGATGCTTTGTTAGTGGTTCGGAATCCACGTTAAACTGTAGGTTCCGTAGCCCAAAGTGTGCAGAAAATGACCGTAAAGGGTCAAACTAAACCAATCTTCATTTAACAAATTTGTGGTCACACTATACACACGTTCCACTAAATATGATAAAGGAAATTAAAAGTAAAGATATTTATATTACAGTGTACAATTTAGAATAAACTGTGGATATCTGCTTTTGCAGCTTTTATACCATAGGCGAAAAATGCACGAGTATTTTTCTATCTTATGCTTTCACCGCCCTTTTGATTTGAATTATGCGGCCGCCAAATGCATCTGGGGCTTCACTCGCATGAACTGTCCCCTAGGGGGCGGTTTCACCTCCTTTCGGGAACCACTGTTTTAATAGAAGAAATGTATATTGATTTTTTTATTGAGTATATTCCAACAATTTAAAAAACTTTCCAACAAGCTAATTATATCATTTTCCCTGTGATGGATATTTACAATACTCATTATTAATCAGAAGTAGTTATAAATAATTTCGAAAGTTTTATTTATATAATTTAACTGTTTCTTTTTTTTATTTCATCAAAGCAATGGTAGTTTGGGATAATTTGAACTGTATAAAAAATAATCGACACTTGATAATTTGTTTTCTTTCAATACAAGAATTGATTGGAATACTACAAGAATGGCCAAATTCAATCAATCAATTTCTATCAATCAATTCCAATCAATTGCTTCATATATCTTGTGCATTAATAAACATTAGCATATTCCTAAGTTTATTCATCCGTTCTCGAATGTTCACACATGATAAAATACATGATACATGGACTGTCAAAAAACATGTTCCATGTCAACATTTACTCTCAATAATAAATAATTATAATGATTATACTTAGAATCAATATAATGATTAATAGATTTATAATGATTATACTTATACGAAATCGAATTATAATGATTATAATGATTATACGTAGAATCGAATTATAATGATTATAGGTATAATGATTATACGTAAAAATCGAATTATACGTAGAATCTTAGTATAATAGAACTAGTGAACTTATCAAAAGTCATACGCTGAAAATGAAAAACAAACAAACAATAAAGCAATGTCATTTGGATGAAAAAAAAATAATAGTTTATTGGATTATTTACTAATAAGATTACAGATATTAGTTGATTATACTTATACGATAAATGGAAACAGGAATTTTTTTATATAAACAACAAGATTATCAACGTATAAATTAAAATATGCAATGTATATGTAGAAAATATGTCATACAAGTGTTATAAAGGTTTTTATTCATTTTATAAGATTACCATGCTTTAAAAAGGTTGTGATTATTAAGTTTTGAATTGCTATCAAATTATAACACACTTGAACAGATGCCCATTCGTCATGATATTTAAAAAAATTTTTTTTTTTGTTGTTCTAATGCAACTGGCAAACATTTAGACAATGATATTTTTTTAAATGTTGGCATGTAAGAAAAAAGTTATAAAAAAAAGCATGCTGGCAAAAGTATTTTTCTTTTTTAATGCATTTTTAAATAAAATCGGTACATTATTATTTATAACGAGTGCAATCTCTAACTCCTGCTTATGCAAATATAAAATACACAGGAAAATTCCATGGGCAAAATATACTAAAGTAATCCAAGAGTAAACAATTTTATGTTGCCATTTAAAGGCATCGTCATATAATTTATCATTTTAGTTATGTGAAATGCTTTCTCTATAAGTATTGGTAAAGGTTTGTTTTCCAGTTTCTGAAGTAGATTAAAAAGAAAATAATAATAATCTGATGTTTCTTTACTTCTTTATCAGACAGGCAATTAATCATCTCGCAAAACTTGCTATTGATAGCAATTTTTTCGTTCTATCCTCGGTTTTGAGCACGGAAAAACTAACTATTGTGCTTTATTGACTTATCCCAGCACGGATCAGATGGGGCCCAAACGGAGGACTCCATTTTTTCATCTTCGAAGGAGAAAGACACTTTGTTTTCGGGATAGCGGATCGATGGCCTCCTAGCGCCGAGGAAAATAACAACCCCAAGAAGATTTCGGGTTGGTTTCCGCTACACTTTTATTGTTGAAAATGACAGGAGGTGATCGGCAGAAACTTCTTTCCCACTTTTTTATTATATGGTGCAGGCAATTTCATTTTATTCCACAAAAATTGAAAGTTGCCTACAAAAATTGCAACTTTGCAAAAAGTAGTTGCCTACAAAAGTTACAACTTTTAGTTGGTTTCCGATGTATTTTTATTGTTAGAAATAACAGGAGAGATCAGTAGAAACTTCTTCCGCTTTTTTTTTTATTATAATAATTATATGGTGCTGGTGATTTCATTTTATTCCACTAAAACTGAATGTTGCATACAAAAATTGCAGCTTTTCAAAAGAAGTGGCATACAAAAATAGCATTGACCCAACGTTGAAAAATAAAGAATTTGCATTGCAATTTGCTGAGACCGAAGAAACGAATTAAAATATATTTAATATCGTAAAACTTACGATGATTTAATTCACTCAAAAATAAAGTTTTTTGTTTATTGTCCATTTTCTCTTTTTAGTTGTAGTTATCTAACATTTATTTTTATCTTAACAAACTATATATATAAAAAAGAAAATAATGAATTTTCATTAATCATTGGTAGTTTATAATATTTTTAGTATAAAAATAATAGAACAAAAAATTCAAATTCATACTTTTTGATTTTACGATGCAAGATTTAGATCACTAGTGAGCAAACGATTTTCATTTTCAACCCCTATTTTAGATAAAAATCGTCGAACCCCTAGATATACAGTAGACTTATTTTAACTGTCAACATAGTTAAATTAAAACTCTTTTCAAGGATTTGCAATTATGCTTCTGCCTCATTTGAGCCTACTACTGTTGCTCTGTAGACATATATTTGAAATGCATGTCATGTACGTATCCGACGGCAAATTTTACTCTTATTTCAAAAGTAGCAAATTAAAGAGATTTACAGAATGCACATGAATGAACGTATGAAGCAGCAAAACCGAATTACTGATAAATAGACAAAAAGAACTGCACAGTCCTCTCTGTGATCACAGTATAAATAGCAGGGAAGGGGACAAATATAGAATGAAAAGCTGTCGAAAAGATAGCAATCACTAAACGACAGACCGACCCCAACTTGCGTTTGAATCCCACCAGAGACCAGGCAGTGGGCATCTCAAATTGATAATTATATTTTATCACTAATGTCTGTTCGCCTGCCAGTTGCCGAAGTATAGGTATTCTATACTAATACAGATTATTATTTTCTTAATAGAATATAGTTCTATTTTTATAAATAATATGTTATTTCACTGTTTTACTGTTACTTACATGTTGAAGAAAGCCTTTTATTTATTTATATTTTTTATTACAATATTTTTTTATCTCTATTTCTGTCTGCCTGCCAGTTGTCGAAGTATAGGTATTCTATAATATTAAAGACTATTGCTTTCGCACAGTTCTATATTTATAAATAATATCTTATTTCACTCTTTTACTGTTACTTGTTGAAGAAAAGTCTTTTTATTCATTTGTATCTTTTATTACTATTGTCATCTCTACGTTTGTTCGCCTGCCAGTTGCCGAAATATAGTTATTCTATACTAATACAGACTATTGTCTTCGTTATAGAATATAGTCCTATTTTTACAAAATAATATTATTTCACTGTTTTACTGATACTTGAAGAAAACCCTTGATTTATTTACTATTTTTTTGTCAAATAACTTTTTTTTTTTTTTGAATTCGGCGAACCGCAAAAATCTCTGGATAACCAGAAAAGGTCGCAACCCACGGTTTGCACACAGATTAATTAATAATAAACCTATTAAAATGCTAATAAACTTTAATTGTAGTATTGCAAAAATAGAATTTTTCTTTTATACTAAAAATGTCTTAAAGCTACATTGTTGGACCAAAGTTTTTACGTCTATTAGCAGTTTTATTTCATCATTATTATTATTATTTATTTTTTTTTTACTATAATCGCACTTTAATCCGATACATCCGGAACCACAACAAGATTAGAGATAAGATAATTTACCGAATTATCGAGTGTTTGTATAGCTTTTACAAAGACACTAAAAGATAAATCACTCTAGAAAATAATTTAAATGATTAAAGCATACATATTTAATGTGTTTACGCACATTCTGAACCTGTGTCGACGATATAAATATCCAGCAAACTAATTCGTTATTCTAGAAACTACAAAATTAAATTTAAACATAGGACCTTAATTAAATATTTGATTTATTTAATGTTCAATGTTTGTAATAAAAAACGAGAACAAAAGAAAATCTACTCTGATAGTTCAAACACGTTGTGAAAAAGCTACGCCGGGGACCCCCCCCCAAAAAAAAAAAACATACACATGATCGTCACTTTTTAAAAAATGTACTGTATATGTCCGAATATAAGCCGGTTCATATATAAGCCGAGTGCACGTTTTTTCTTCAAAAAATTTACACAAAGTTCAAAGCACGTATATAAGCGAAATGAAAAATGCGATTCTAGTTTTAAATTTTAGTACGGAAAGTATTGGAAATGATGATGATATGGATTCAAACATATCAATGAGTGAAAGGGGAATTTAGCAAATTTTTCAAACTTTGAAGGATTTGTAAAATTTTTTTTTTTTTTTGCATAAAGGCTGCATTCAAAACACCTAAAAAGTTAAAAGATTAAAGTAACTTTTCATTTCCATTTCTATTTTTAAGTGCTAATTTTTTACATTGTGTGTATTATTATTTCTGGTGAAATTATTGTTTCTTTACTGGTTGCAAATTTCGCCAATATCAGAATTTTCATTTTAGTGGTAACACAACAATATAAGCAATTTCAAAAACAAGAAAATTTATTTTCATAAAACGTATTTTTATAAAACAAAAAATTTAAATGAAATATTTTTCCATAAGCATAAGAAATATAAACCAACGAAACAAAAACATGCTATATTTAGTATGGAAATTTATCACTTACGCTTAGCTAATGGGAAATTACCTACATTTTTTGGAGCTAGCGGTTAGCTTTTTAGTAAAAAAGCTTTAAAAATTATCGGCTTAAACACTGAAATAAATATACGATATTTGATATCATGCTACTTACGGGAATTCGAGCTGTATGATGACCAATCGGCTAGCTCTTCTAGTCGTTGGTACCACCAACTACAAGTTCGAATCCTAGCTGTGGCATGGGATATTTGTTACTGATCCGGAATCCCTTTAAACTGTAGGTCTCGGTCTAATCAGCTCAAAGTTAGCATCGAGCGAAAAATCAATCCGGGATTCGGACGTCTTCTCCAAAAAAAAAAAAAAAAAAAAAAAAAAAAAAACTTTGTGAATTATATCCCATTTACATATCCTTCAGAGTTATATTATTTGTCTGATACAGCAAATTACTGCAGCATTTAATGCAGCAGTAAACTGTTCCACGAGACTTTATCTTCAGATTCTTCATCCGATTCTATATGCTGAATCTGAGCTTTTCTGGGCTCAAAACATTTTTGCGTAATCTGGTAAACTTTTGCGTAATTTTTCGACCCCTGCCATATTTCTGTCGATTTCAGACCAGGTTGTAATTTCCTTAAGGAAACATTCGTGAAAGGGTTATTTAGTAGATTTCTACCAAATGCCGAGCCACATTTTGGTCACTGTTGATAACATTTTGATTTTGATTCGCATTTTCATCATGAGGCCATAATTTGCGACTACAGCACTGTAGAGTGACTTCTTATGTTTAATTTCAAACTAAGGCTATTGCAAAAATTGCATATTTGAGATTAAACTGCCATTCGATGCATTTTACATCAAATTAGAATTCAAAAAGCCTTGAACGGAAGAACTTTTAGAAAAACACTTTACATTTTGAATCACTCTCTGATCCATTGGCTGAATCAAGGGAGTAAGCGACATTTAGTGGAAGTTAATCTGCAAAAATTTTGCCGGAAATCTAATTAGAAGTAGGACGATCAGCGGTAAAGTTGTCTAATAACTAAAGCGCTCGGCTAATATGCTCTAGCTTTCCACTTTTCTTAAAGTTTTCCTTTACTTCTGGCACAGAATAATGGAAATAACATTCAGTAAAATATAAAGAAAGCTGTGTCGCTGACCTGAAGTCAATGTCAACAAACATCCGAATCCATACGAAAATATCTAGAAGTGAATGATTCGATCGGTGCCAGATTATAGAATGTCCATTCATTGACGGATTAAAGAACGCTTACTCTATATTGTAATATTTTGGAAAATTGGATATTTTTTTATTAATATTTTCTCAGCTTTTTAAATTTGTAAATTATATTAAAATGTGATCAGCAGTATAAAATTAAAACTACATTATAGAAAAACAAAACCTTTGGATTTTTGTGATCTTTTAAATAAAATTATTAACAGATCTCATTCTCTATTAAATAATTAATAAATAATACAATGAAAGTATTTTAAATATCATGCAGAAAGTTTTTATTCTTCACTATTATTGAACTTTATGCTAAGAAATAAAAAACATTATTCGTATTATTGTAACATGGAATATCAGTGTTGCTAGAATCTTTTTTTATTTCTTCAATGTCTCTTCGGTTGCTGTTACCCTGATACAATGATGACCAATCAGGTAACACAGGCATTTATTCGTATTTTAAACCTTTTCATGTGTTTAAGTGAATCTTAAATTTGCGTTTACTAAAAAATTGTAATTATTCTTATTTTCATTAAAGCTTTTCAGTGGGTGTTTACTACACTTTTTTATGTTTATACTTCAAAGTTCTTATTATACACTATGTGGAAGAAAGTGACGGGACACGACACTATAACGACATAAACCCATATTTATTAAAATTAATAGGAGGTAGGGCCTACTTTGGCTGCGATCACAGCTGCAACCCTTCTGGGCATGCTTTCCACTAAATTAGCCATAGTGGCAAGAGGAATTTCCTTCCAAATGTTTAACAGGAAGTTCCATAGTTCAGGCTTGCTTTGGGGAGTGGGGTGCAGCCCTCAACCGACGGTCCAATTCGTCCCAGAGATGTTCAATTGGGTTAAGACTAGGGCTTTGCGCCGGCCACTCCATGCGTTTAACATTGTTGTTCACATACCAATCAAGAGTCCTCCTTGCAACATGGCATGTTGCGTTGTCGTCTTCATACCAGCAATCATCCATACCGTACGTTGCCCACAAGGTAGGAAGGACATGACTGTCGAGAATATCACAGAATCTATCGGCATTCATTGCACCATCAACCTTCACCAGTGGGCCAGCCCCATACCAGGAGAAACAGGCCCATACCATCAATCCTCCTCCACCAAACTTTACAGTTGGGACGACACACTCGGGCAAAAGGCGTTCTCCTGGTAAACGCCATACCCAAACACGTCTATCGCAACGGAAAAGGGTAAATCGTGACTCGTCACTCAAAGGACGCGTTTCCAGTCATCCAGAGTCCAAGTACGGCGGTCTTTGGCCCATCGAAGGCGCGCTTTCTTGTTGGTTTTCGTAATCAAAGGCTTATGGGCCGCCGAACGTCCAGTGTAACCTAACTTATGGGCCTTGATACGAAGAGTCTTGGTCGAAACGGCCACACCTGTGGCTTGTCTAAACTCATTAGCAATGTTATCCATGGATGTTTGACAGTTACTTCGAATCTTCCTGCTGAGCACACGCCGGTCCCTGCTGGTGAGAACTGTAGGTCGTCCACTTCGGGGTTTGTTCTGACAGTGTCCCTCAGTCTTGTAGCGACACACAACACGTGCTACAGTTCATTTTGAGCAGTTACGGAGACGGGATATCTCCCTAATTGACACCTTGGCAAGATGCAATCCAACCAACACACCTTTCTCGAACTCAGACAACTCTTTCCGTGGTGGCATCTTGACAAAAAACAACTCTGATCGATTCCACAGAGTATTTATAGGATATGGCTGCCACGTGATACCTATTATTGCGCATGTGTCAGATGTATTGTCGACTTTTCTACTTTTCGAGGGGTGTCCGTCACTTTCTTCCAGATAGTGTACTTTATAATATAAAATTCTTAATATATAATGCTGCACATTTAATAAATTAATATTTGAAATAATCAAAAAATGTAGAATAAATGGATGTATAATATAGTATATTAGACTCAGTGGCGTAGCAATAGGGTGGCAAGACGGGCAAATGCCACGGGCCCCGGCCCGAGCAGAGGGTTATGAGTACAAGAAAAGCCTGACATTTATTATTATATGGGACAATGATAAAAACCTATTTAAGAAATTCTATAGTACAAGACAGCAATTTGGCTATTCTATCCATCGAACATTCCATGGCCCAAAACTTTGACTGAAGTTAACACTTTTTCTGATCAGAAGGCTCGATAAAGAAATTTTAATAAATAAAACTACAAAAAATTTTGCAACAATTTCGCTACAAAAAATATAGATAATTTCAATTCAATGCCCCTTTTAAATTAAAAATTTCATTGTATTAAAAAAAATAATACGTATATTAAGTAGTAATTTATTAAAAAAAAAAATACGATGATATTTTGCACTGAGGGTTCCCCATTCGATAAATTTGCCACAGGACCTCAGATGGTATAGTTACGCCACTGATTACACTATTTCTTATATTTCAAATATTACATGGGATTCATAATTTTATTTATCATTGAAGTAATGCAATACTGTTGGCAGATATTATATGGTTTTATTGCAGATTACATTTTTTTTTTGCATCCGTATTTCTTCTATAACATTTGAAAAAGAAAAACATTTTTATTTTTGATATATTTCGTTTCTTGAAAAATATTATCGTTTCTAATTTTTTATTATTATAGACAAAAGTGATTAAAAACTTAACAAGATATTTTCAATAATCTTAAAAAATTCTGTTATTTCAATATTCTCAAATTGTAGCATATACTATCCCCATGATACTTTTAAATCCCAGTTCCTAAGCAGAAAAACTAAATTCTTGTTATATATAACCTTTATTAGACCTATTTTGGTCTATGGCTCTGAAACTTGGACTTTGGCAAGATCTGGTGAGGCCATTTGGGTCATTTGCGCCGAAAGATTTTAAGGGAGGCTATTCTTGGAGGTGTTAAGGTAAGTGATTGTTGGAGAAGACGGCACAACGCAGAAATATATAAATGCTATAAAGATCCAGATCTTATAAAATTTATTAAGATCAATAGATTAAAATGGGCTGCTCATGTATTTAGAATGAGTGATTTAAACCCTTTAAAACCGGCTCGTTTTGAAGTCACAAGGACAAAAGAGGATGAGGACGATCAAGGTTGTAACTGATAGACACAGTTGAAAAAGATTTTTGTTGTATTAAAGGTTAAGAATTGGAGGACCATTGTCACCGAGAGAAATGCATGGGCATCTCTTCAAAGGAAGGCCTTGTCCCTCCCTGGACGGCTATTGATGGTGATGATGATGATTTTATACTTTTTATTTTAATATATATATATATATATTAGTTAATGTAAATGAGACAAGTAAATGAAACGAACAAACATTTAAACAACACACATTTTATTTAAATCTTCTGTACAAATGATCAATACTGTATACAATCAACAAATAACTCTCCATCAGAGGACATTTAATCGAAATACTTTGTAACAGCAAAAATTAACTGAAGAACTCAACAAGACATCACACATTACTACTTCTTACAACATACTGTTATCTCTAAGCACTGCGATAATCTAATACTGAAATACTTTAGCAATTACAATAGTTCTATGTACATATTTTAAAGCAGGTACATAGTGAGAAGTGAAAGAATTGCATATGAACACAGTAATTCAGATCAATACGGCAGTAATTACCTTGCAGCCACCGAAGAAGCATTTAGATTCTATCGTATAACTCTTTGCTTTCTTTTAATTTTTCTCAAAATTGTTAAATACTCTGCAGAGTTACATGGTGTACAAGAAATTTATGCAGTTAATTTTATTTTTTTTTTTTATAATTCAGTAACTAAAACTTTTAATTAAAAATATTTTTTTTTATCTATCTAAAGAGTCACATCCACAAATAAAAAGAAAAATTACATGATTTTTAAAATCCACCGATGACTATCAGTACATCAACTGATTTTAAAATCAACCGATGACTATCAGCAAATCAACTGATTTTAAAATCAACCGAGGATTATCAGTAGATCAACTGATTTTAAAATCAACCGAGGACTATCAGCAAATCAACTGATTTTAAAATCAACCGACGATTATCAGTAGATCAACTGATTTTAAAATCAACTAATAAATAATTTTAAAAAAAATTATTGCAGATTGCAATTTTACGTTAATATCAGTTAAGAAAATACATTTTTTTTTTTTTTTTTTTTTTTTTTTTTGTATTTTTGTGATAACACAGATGTGGTCCATAAAATATTATTGCTTTTTTTTTTTAATTTTCGAAATCGGATAGTCATTACTGGTAGTACGAAAGAAGAGAATATTTCAGAACACAGAATCTTTTCAAGTAATACAGGAAGCACATCTGGAACTTCAAAAATCTTAATTCGGGCAAGGTTGAAAGCTATTGGTTGGACGAGTGAAACTATGACGGCTAACTTTTTAACATGTAGTTAGTCTTACATTTTGTACTTATTCTCCTGTCAGTATATACACATCAAACTTTTATGTACAAGGCGCGAGAAATAAAAAAGTAGATCTAAAAAACAAGAATATAATATTCCAAATATAATTAACATCATGTTTTGACTTTGCATCACAAATTCCATTCGACAGACAGAAACAAGCAATAGTTTTTTTAAAGGCATGTCGAATTTGAAACATTCATTTCGTTCTTGATGATACAGAAAAAATGCGGAAGTGTTATTACGATAATGTTAGAGGCACTTTGTTTCGTAACAAAGCAATATATGTCAGTTCCATGTTGTTCAATCTTTTTGTACTTATAAACTTCACGATGACGGCGTTTCGCAATGGTTAAGAGAGAAACTAATTTGATTGATTTTCGATCATTCTTCAATTTCATTATTATTTTTTATTTATTAGCTCATTCAATTGCTTTCTACGATTCATATAATCCTAAACTAGTTAGTATTAATGCAATTAATAATTCTGAATTTCAAAGAAGGAAGTTTAAAAGTTTGTCCAATATGTTGCGATTATCAGTATCATTGGAAGACTCAATAAAATTTAATTTAGAAGCTATTTTTTGTGCTCAATATCATTGAACAATTTTGTTCAATGATATGTTCATATAGTTTCAATGTTTTTCATTTTGTGTATCTAATATTAAAATGATTAATATCACCTACAAATATTTCTTCATATAATACAATTTCTTAGCGTCTTAAAATTTTCAATTTTTTTTTGATTTATTAAAATTAAGAAAATTTTCTTTGTCATTCTTTCAAGTCGAAACTTTAAAAGTTGAACTTAACATTTATTTGTGATATTATCAGCAAAAAATATAAAATATAGAAACTCGCTCACGATTATTAAGTCAAACTAACATTAATTTTCCCTCGGCCATCAATTAAGACTTAAAAAAGCTAACGTGGAATTCTACAGTTATGTTCTCTTTGCATCTAATTTAAAGAGATATAAATAGATTATAGTTACAAAATTATTATAGTTGATTAATTAAATCAACATGTCGATATGCTTAAAATTCATTAATAAACTAAACAAATTACTTTACGAGTATGGAACTCAATAGGATTAATATTACCTTTTGCACTTTCCATTAGAAAAATTTACAGTCATATAGAATTAAAAATTATTTAATAAAGAATTGCAAAAAATATTTGATTATAATATATTTTTTTAACCAAAGCGATAAACAATTCAGTTCTATAGGAAATTCAAACAAGAAACAGATTCATAACTTAGTCAAATGTTATAAAACATAAATCTATAAAGAGAAACACTTAACGTTATATTAACTGGAGAAGATAGCTCCCATTTTTTTTAACTCCAATTATTTTCAGTAACTAATGGCTTTAACAGTTAAATTGCTCTTTCCCTTTCCTTCACTCTTAAGTCTCTACATTCAGTGTTCAAGACACAAAGAAAAAATGTCCTTCTACCAGTAGACTCCAACTGCAAATGTTCACATTCGTTGATGATGGTGGTGGTGATTGTGATGATGATGATGAAAATGTTCATGACTTCGGTCGGGTCTCGGACCTAAATTTCTAATCAAAAGCTTTGGTCTATCTCCATTGGGGTCAGGATTAATGACAGTCAGTTTGTTTCCGCGACACTTAAAGTTGCGACTACCATTCTCCGACTTGTTTTTGTATGCATTGATATGAGGAATAACAGCAGGAGATCGTACTTTAAATGAAGGGTGCTCGAGTGATCGACAAGGCGTTTGGCGCGTTTTATCTAGCACAGCAGGATTTGCAACTGGTTTGGAACGAGGACTCACCATGTCGCCTTCGTGGGTTCTTTTTCTACTGCAAGTAGACAAGTCCAAGACCCCACATTCATTATTCGTGCTTGAAGAAGATGATGAGCCATTGGTGTCGTTGCTCATACCATTGCATTCAGGACTTTTGGGCTTGGATTCTGCATCATCTTGAGAGGAAGGATTGTAAATCGCAACCGTAAGCTGACGCTCAGCATCAGGAGTTTTTGGAACAGAATCTGGAGATCCTAAATCATCATCACCGGATAAAGATCGAGCTTCAGCTCGGCTACTTATGTCACTACCTCTTCCGCTATCAGCTTCACCATCATCCACTACATCTATTTCTTCGTCTTCAGGATCCTCTACTTTATTCTCCTCTTTATTATTTACAATATCTGACATCTTGTCTTCAGAAGCTTCAGATTCTTCTTTGGATGGCGGGTCAGGTTCGGCAATCACCAAAGGTCCCTCAAATATATCACTATCTAAGTCCATTTTGTCATCGTCATGATTAGATTTAGAATCTTGACTGGATTCTTTGAGATCTTCACGAATCACCTCAGGCTCTTTTGTGGTTACAGTTTCGACAGTCTTTTTCTCCGAAACAACACACTCTGGAGCTTTACGAGATTCACACTTGCTTTCGTGCTGCATGGAAATAACAAGAGGAGCTATGCTTTTGATAGATGCTGATTTCAGCTGGGCAACTTTAGATTCAAGTTTGTCGAAAGAGTGTTTCGAAGACCTCGATTTTTTGCTCTGAGAGGAAGATTTTTTCGAAGAAGTTTCTTTCGGTGACATCTGCCGAAGGCATGACTCGAGTTTTGAAAAGCGTGGGGGTGACAATTTCAGTGGAGGAACTCTAGGGGGTAACAAATGGGAGGAGATTCTGAAAGGTGGGAGAGTGTTAGGTGGTGATTTTTTGATGGATATGCCTGTGTACAGTCCGTGAGTGATGGTTCCGGTAGAAGCAGTGGTGCAAGCTGTTATGGCTAAGGAAGTGGAGGGCTTGGTTAAAGGAGCTACCGTCATCACTGCTGGTTTGGTTTCAGATGTAGAACCTTTGCTAGTTGATGTTGGAAGAAATTTCAATGCCGTTGCTTTCAGTTCCTTTTTAGAACTAGTTGCCACAACTGGAGAACTTTCAATGGCTTCTTTAGTTTCAGTCCTTTCTTCAGCAGGCTCCGATACACTGGGTGTTTCACTGTTAGTATTTGATTCAATTTTATTTACAATAACGGCACTGTTTTCCTCAGCACAGTTTTTCTTGATGATGATAGGAGCACATTTTTCCTGTTCTACAGGAACTGGTGGAATAATGGTTTGAACAGATGTTTCTGGTAATTCTTCCTTCACTTCCTCATCCTCTATTTTACTTTCCGTAACTGGAGTATTGCAAACTTCATCCGTTTTCATATCTTTATCTAAGATAACAGTTTCTGTTTTCAACTTCTTTGGGGGTCGCTCGAAGATTTTGTAAGAGAACCTCATTGGCCCTTGCTGCAAGAAAAATATAAAAATTTAAATTTTTTGAAAAATTAAAAAGTTTGTTATCTCATATAACATACAATAACAATCGTTTGTTGTTTTCATATAACATAAAATCATGTCAACAACATAAAATTAATTTGGGAGATATTTTTTTTATACTCAATATCATTTAACAACTTTTAAGTATTGATATTTTTTGTTTTGTGTATTTCAGACTATAATGATTAATATCATCATCTAATATTAAATAAATAACATATTTCTTTTTTTTTTTTTGTTGTGCAGCACTTCATGTATTAAAAAAATTAGTTAAAATTAAAACAGTTTGCAGTTAAGTAATTCATTAAAGATATTTTAAACTACTAGAAAAAAATAATAAAAGTTACCCTTTTCCATAGAAATATATATGCAACATCTATCAGAGTATATTCATCAAGTAGAGATTCTTTATCGTATATCAGGTCCACCTAAAATTTAAATACAAATATTTAATTATATATTTGCATTTAGGAACAAAATCGCTGGAATAAATAATTATATGAAATAAAATAATTTAACTGTCAAAAAAATCCAACAAATATTACAATTAAATTATAAATTATTTTAATTATCATTTAAAATAAATTTCACAGAAATTTTAAATATATATATGTGTGTGTATTTTTTTTTTTAAATTTATTTTATTTATTTATTTATTTTTATTATTTTTATTATTTATTTTTATATAATTTTATTTACTATTTATTTTTATAATTTTATTTACTATTTATTTTTATAATTTTATTTACTATTTATTTTTATAATTTTATTTATTATTTTTTTATTTATTTTTTTTATTAAATAAAGTGACGCTGAATCACGATGTTTCTAATATCAGTAAAAAGAATATAAATAATTTCTTTTCATAAATTAATAAGAAAAATTAATAAATCTATCCTAGAATCCCTGACGCCTCTAAAGATATTGATACAAACTCATTCGGCTAAAACAAATGATATTAAGAAACCGAATTCTAGAAAATAAAATAGCGAATTTCATTTAAACTACTTTTAATAAATACGTAAAATAATAAAAATATGAATGGAAAGTTCTATATTTCGATAAATTAAAGAAAATCGTAAGCTTAAAATTGTCGTTAGCATAAAGTAAATTTTCAACTATTCACAAAAATCACAGATTTTCCCCTCACATCCCAACATACATCAAATTTCTACACATCAATTTTCCTACACATCAAATTTCTTAAAATGAAATTAAAAGGCTACTTCTTTAAACTCAACGTCTCAAGAGTAAATTAACCCAAACATACCTTCCGGACAAATAGAAATATTGAACCCCTCTCTGATTGGCTGTCGGAATTGGATCACTGTTCCATTCCGGTTTATTGACTCGAGTGCCGAAAAGCCCAAACGTTAGTCTCTAATTGTACAGAACCGGCAGGGGGTTACGACAGGGAGGCGAAGCGTGAAAACATCGCCCCCCTCCTTCCCCTGACCCCTCGCTTTTCACCCCCATTCCACGGGCGAGTGGGGTGGAAATGAACCAGGAGGGCGTGACGTACCTCACGTGAGGCATCCATCATCACCCCCAACTACGATCTCCCCCCTCCCTTCAGGAACACACACACACGTCAAAGCATTCCGCAACAGAAGATTTTCCCATGATAAATGAAAGAGTTGAGGAGAGGAAATTGTGTTGGCCAGTGTCCTTCTTCTCAAATGTAGGTACAGTGGTCAAAATCTCTGGACTTGGTTACAGAAGATTCAATGTAGTGCTCGCCAAATGTTTTTGGAAAAAATGTGCATGGTGGGTAATTTGGTGGAAAATTTATTATAGTATTATTTGAAGTTAAAATAATAATAATCTTCTTCATTATGGCGCAATAACGCCACAGTAGGCCAAGGCCGTCTGGCAGATAAAATAATAATAATAAATAAACAAAATAATAGAATTTAGCAGGAATTTCGCAATTTAATTTTAAAGACTTGCCTAATTATTTTCCAAGAACAGCAATAATGTGATTTGTGAGTGTGCGCGCGTCCTTCTTCATTACAGCACCAAAATAATAATAATACCTCACTATAACTTGATGACTTAAAAATTTGGTATGTTTATAATCATTTTAATTCAAAGGAATCGTATTTTCTAAATCCTTGTCTCTCTAGATAAATTAATGAAGCCCTATTTTGGTGTTTTAAAATTATATAGGTAACATGGCAGCGTATTGCTGAATTAAATTTAATTTTAGTACCTCAGAAGTATTTGCCTGTATAAATTGAATATTCGATTTACTGATGCATTCCGTACTTATCTAAAAATCAACAAAATAGATCGAAAGATAATTATCAAAATGATACGCTTAAATCAATTGATTGTTGTTTCTTATCTCACTTGGTCGACAGCAACATCTAGACAAAGTCCATGAACCTGTGTGGACGTCATGATAACGGGTAAAAATTGCAGCTTCTTTTTGTCCTTGACATTGCGGCACCCAAAATGAAAAGTCTGACGTTACCCTTTGGGTGCTACCAGGTTATAGGTGCTAATTTACCGGTTATAGCCCAGGACATTGGATACCCATTTTAGTCGACTTTTACGGCATGCATAGGCTACAATGGGGCTATTCTAATCCAGACCCACACGGATAATTAATTGGTTGCTTATTTATTAATAGAAAACATCTAACTAACTAATTGACTTCATGGCACTACATGTCATGTTGGAACATGGACGTCAGCCTATTGGCAGATTCCGAAACAGAAGATGTTTTTCCTTTTTACGAGGGTAGGATTGTCAGCCCTATGCCCAACACTCGACAGTCATATTATATCGGGACCTACGGTTTAAAGTGGATTACGAATCATTAAAAACATCCATAGGAGACCAATAGCAAACATCAAATGATGCAAATTTACAAAAATGGGATTTCTATAACAAATATGCAATACAATACAACAATGCATATACAAATAGTATTCGTTAAACAATGAACAGGTAACAGGAAACACTTACAATAATAATAACTGAATCTAATACTAACCCCAGGGAAAAACCTTTCAACTGACTATTCAACCCCTTATATTTTGATACATTTCTTGGTTTTACTTCTCTACCTTGAGAAGAAGAATTTCATGAACTCAATCAGTGTAGAGTAAAAATAAAATAAAATAAAATAAAGGGAGAGAGAAAAAAGAAGAGGGAGTGCGAAAATTAGATTGGGCGTTGCACTAAAGCACCTTTTAACAGAGGGGAGAAAAAAGGGAAAAAGAGTAACAATGACAGAGACGAAAAATCAATACGTCCCTTCCGGGTCCATGTCCAATTCTTATCCCGCGAGAGATCACGTGATAATGCGGTCCCGTATTTGGCAAGCGCAGATTTTCTTTTCCGCAATTCCGTTTTTTCATTTCTTTCTCTTTTTTTTTCTTTCT
Source organism: Caerostris extrusa (assembly GCA_021605095.1). NCBI lineage: Eukaryota > Metazoa > Arthropoda > Arachnida > Araneae > Araneidae > Caerostris > Caerostris extrusa. The sequence goes on along the minus strand of BPLR01012989.1, from coordinate 40,059 downwards.
TTTTCAAGGGATTCAATATGCTAACATATGAGTATTAAAGGTATAAACAAGTTAATTAAATTATTGCTTTCGTGTTTTGGGAATAGGAAAGGTTAGTCATTTTTTTCGCATAAATAAATTAACATGTATAGAAATAAACATATTAAAACATAATTATATTATTCATTAATTTATTTTAAAATCATGAAATAAACAAAAATTAAATCGTACAACTAATTTTTCTAATTCTCTTTTAAAAGTTCTTTTTGGTTATTACTGATTTTAACTTTTTTTGCCTTGCATTAATGTATAACAAGTAAATAAATATTTCGGATAAGAAAAAAGAATTTATAAATAAATCGGTTTTTAATAGATTTATTTATGGCTGTTTAACAAAACAAATTTTTTATGATTACAGCGGTTGGAAAAGTGATATGTTTTTAGATGCTTTTTACGATCAATTAAAACATATTGAATTAGCCAAATTAGAATAAAAATAATTGTGAGAATTTTTAATGACGGCAATAATTTAAAAAAAAAAAAAAGCATTTTTTAGAGTCATCTTTTTCTTTTTGATTTTATGCATGCATACTTTTAAGATTATATTAATTCATTATATTTTTCTTAATATGATAGATTTTAATCTACTCTTTTATAACCCTCTAATATATATAGATTGATATATATGAAACAATAAAACATAATCATGAAACAATAAAAAAAATATATCTGCTAAATGAATGAGGTAAAAAGGAGGTCATGCGAACTTCCGATCCTATTAAAAGAGAAAAACTATGTAGGCATAATTTACTTTAACATAAAATAACAAACGTACAAATTGTATGTGAAAAAATACAACAACGACGTGTCTTTTACTTATCAATTTTAGTTCTCTTATCAATTTTATCTTATTCACTTATCAATTTTAGTCTTTCACTTATCAATTTCATCTTTCTGTTTGGAAATTTAATATAATTTGTCATATATCGTCATTTTAATAGATTTGCAATTTTAATAAAATCTATTAAAATGAATCCAATCATTTTAATTAACTTGTATTTTTAATAGTTTTTTTTTTTTCTTCAATTTTAGTTCTCGTATCAATTTTATCTTATTCATTTATCAATTTTAGTATTTCAGTTATAAATTTTATTTTGCTGTTTGGATTCATTTTAACAGATTTGTATTTTTAAAATGTTTTTGATTAAAAATCAAAGATTTGAACTTAAGCAGAAAGCGAACAAGATCATTTTTTTTTTTTTTTTACTAGTACTGCAGAATACAGTACAAAGAATTAAAAAAAAAAAAAAATAAAAATCCTTTACACATTTAGGTATTAACATCAAATATTTAAAGAAAATCCATGGCCCAAAATCCTACATGCTTTTAAGAGTAACTTTTCACTCAGACACTCTCCAAATTCATCCACAAGACAGTTCATCCGAAAACACACAAAATCAAATATTTGTAGACAGTTTCTTCACTCCCTTTATTGTCTTCTGTTTACTTTAAAACCACTTGAAATCGTTTGGCTTCTCTTCCCCTCCTGCCCGTGGAGTGTCTGTTTTCTCCCCGGGTGCGTCTGTCCTTTCAGTTGACCGACACCGACTTCCGCTCAGAAGACTCGTCCTCCCACCCACACTTTTCGGAATGGATTATTCCACAGACTCAACTCACACTCTTCTAATTTTGTTCCAGAAGAATGAAAGGTTCAGGTATTATTATCGCGCACTGAAGGATGGCCGAACGGAAAAAGATTCGATTGGTTTTCTGAACACTTTGATTCGCATATTTGGCGAATCGAAACAGCAAAAATTGCGAATTGCTTCAATTCTGTCAATTAAGTTGGTGAAATTTGTTTATGAGTAATAAAATTAATCTGAATAAAACAGTAAAAATTATGTAATTCATTAAGTAAAGTAAATAAAAGTAATTCATTTATCTAAGTATTACAAATCGCATTTTAAAAATAAGGATATTCGTCGAATTAATTATTGTATTATAATAAAATGGAGTCGAATGACCGAGTAACTAGCGCTCTGTGCCACAGGTTTAGGGTTCGAGTCCTGACGATGTCATGAATGTTTGTAGTGGTTCGGAATCCACTTTAAACTGTAGGTCCCGGTCTAATATGACTGTAGAGCGTTGAGCATAGGACTGACTGTCCTACCACATAAAAAAGAAAACAATCTTCTGTCTCAAAATCCGCCAGTAGACAGACGGCCTTCGCCCACTAAGGGGCTGTTGATCAATGAAAAAAAAGATTGGTTTGGTTTGCGCTCTATGGCCATCTTGTGCACACGAGGGCTAAACAGACCGGGACCTACATTTCAAAGTGGATTCTGAACCACTCACAAACATCCATACAACCGCCAGGATTCGAACCTGAAGCCTATGGTGCCAAAGGCCAAGGCGCTAGCCAATTGGCCATCAGGCCGCCTTATACAAGGGGAGAATCAATTTCCTAGTTTCTTTTGACTATGTAATAACTATATAGCATTTCTTTGCAATTTTATTTCCCTTACAATTAAATACTAAGTAAAAAACTTTCTATCTCTTAGACATTACACTGTTATCATACTAAAAGTAATCTCATCAGCATTAACATTGGCACTAGCAACAACCCACGGTGGGCCAAGGACGTCTGCCTACTAGCAGATTTCAAGACAGGTCATTCTTTCCTTTTACAAGGTAGGGGTGACAGTCCTGCGCCGAAAGCACTACAGCATATTAGGCCGGGTCCTACGGTTTAAATTGGATTTCGCACCACTACAAACATCCATGGCACCGCCGGAACTCGAAACCGAAGCCTGTGGCCCCGAGCGCCAGAAAAAGTAATCTACAATATAATAATGTGTTTTAAATCAATTCCTTACTTATGTGCTTCTACATAAACATAATAACGTTGAATTTTTTTTTTTTTCTGACTTGATATTTACAATTTCAGAAAAATAATTTTTAAAATTTTAGTAGAAAAGTTTTACTTACTTCATAAGAATATGGAAGACCATATTTCATTCTGATAAACTTCTTTAAATGCGCAACAGTCACGGCAGCGGGACATCTCAGAAAACGTCTTTTGGATACCTGTAATTATAAAAAAAAAAAAAAAAAAAAAATTAAATATAAAAATAATATTTTTGATGAAATAAGTGATCATTTTTTTTATTGGGAAAATTATAATAATAAAATCCCAGATATTAAAAAAAAAAAAAAAAAAAAAAAAAAATGTACCCAAGAAAAATAAATCCTTTTAAAACACTAAATTGTCACTAAAATTACAAAGCAACTAATTAAATCGTATAAAGGTGCATAATTTAATTTTGTACTTACGTCATCTTTTTCTGGAGTAGAATCTTGGTTTTCACCTTCAGAGCTACAAAGAGAAAATATAAGTGAATGAATAAATTCATCAATATGAATAATTTTTACAAATTATTAAAATAATAAAAGTAAAAAATTGCACTGATGGCTGTACCCCCCCCTTTTGAAGTTATTTGTATATGTTGATAAAAAGCAGATTTTGATAATATAATATTAAACAGAAACTTCGTTAATATATCACTAATTTGACCAAAGTAAACTGTTAGCAATACTATTTAAATTACTTTCAAAACCTAATTTGGTTGTTCATTAAATTGTAAGAATACAAGTAATAATTTTATACTTAATTGTATATAATAATAAATTATAATATATAATTAAGTATAAAATTATTACTTGTAATCTTATAAGAAAGAGCTTTTTGGTTTAGTACTTTTATACTAATTATATTTCGTTCAATGAATTAGTTTCAAGAGATTAAAAAAGTTATTTATGTTTTGTATAGTGGAGTTATCTATTGCTAAATACATGATAGTAGAATCATGTATAATGCTTAGTAGAATCATGTATTGCTAAACTTTACTTGAGTAAAATTAAAGAATATAATACATAATTACCTAAAATAAACAAGAATTTTAAATACCTAAATAACTCTTACCAATATTCAAAAATATTAATTCAATTAAAGCAACAGAGCAAAAACACTAACTTTACTGATATTTTTAATTATATTTTAAAAGTTAAATAATTTATCACTATGGTAATATAGTTACAAAATGGATCTAATTCAAACATTTTCAACATTTATATAAAACTCAAAAGCAATATTTATTACATTAATTGCTTATGCTTACATGCTTGCTTACATTATTATTATGTTATAGAGAAAACATATATAACATACATTCTAAATAAATTAAAACAATAGAATTTTAAAAAATAATACTTTTCAAGTTATATATATAAACGCAAGACAGTACTAATTGCAAATACGACCTTGCGTGTTTTCATTTTTTTTTCTCCTAAGTTTAATTGAATTTGTTTTGGTATGTAAGAGAGGTGGAGTTCGTATTGAAAACATACATTAAAGAAGAAAGAGAAAGAACAAAAGAACTCTCACTGTAAAAAAAAAAAAAAAGAAAGAAAATGGAAAAAAAAAGAGCGTTTTTTTTTTTTTTGTGCGTAACAAAACCCTACCCGTAAAATACTATCTACTCTCTGCATCAGAAACGAACAAAAAGGCCATCTCACAAATAACTAACTTCTTTAACTGGAACCGCAACCGATACGCTTCATGCGGCAAATACAATCCCGAGTTTCCATGACTACCAGATTTGGCAAGAGGCCAAAAGGGGATTTAAAAAAAAAAAAAATTCTGTCGAAAGAAAGGGAAATTTCGGAAGGGGAAAAAATGGAATTGCTCGCTTCGTATTTTTTCTCCCTTTCCTACCTAATTATAATTCTTTTCAAACTGAAAATTTTTTCATAACCCAAAAAGTTATTACTTTAAAAAAAAAAAAAAAATTTTTTTTTTACCTTTTAATCTTTTCATCGTCTTTTGAAATAAAGGTGAAGATTAAATGTATCAAGATATTGACTTCGATAATAAAGAATAGCAGTGAAAGTGGGGAAAAAAAAATCCTCACACAATTAATGCTTTTTTTTTTTTTTTTTTATTACTAACGATTATTTAAAGAATAAAAAAAAAAAAAAAAAGAATTAAAACAAAAAGTTTCGCTAGTTGAGGATGATTTAAAAAAAGAAAAAGGAGAATAAATGAAACTAATGGCGCTATTTAATTAAGCCGTAGAAATAAAATTAAAGGGCAGTGGTTTAGCTTAGATGTAACGTCTGCGAGAAAATGAATAAATATAAACGAAATTTTGTTTTATTTGAGTTCAAAGATAAATAGAACAGAAAATGAAGATTAAAAATAAGAATTATTTTAAAGATTCGTAAAGAAAATCTAGAAGATAAAAAAAGTAGGGGGCTAGAACAATAACTTCCAATGTATTTTTTAATTAATAATAAAGTAAGACTCTGTTTACATGATTAATAAAAAGCACAGTTTTCAAAATATTACACAGGAATAAAAGATAAAAAATGGCTATTTATTTTATTTTTAGATTTTGGAATTCAAATAAATTAACAGCATTTTAGCTTTTTTCTTTAATTTCTAAGAACAAATAAAACATTTATGGAGAAAAATATGTTTGACATTGATTTAGTTTAATTTTACCAAAATATTCTAATATAATATAAACATGCTAATAAATACTATTCTAATTTTCCGATGCAAAAAGTTATAAAAGTGCTTTCCTACACGAAGGTTAAATCCTCATTAGTGAAATTACATTTATGTTACCATAAACTCTAACAGTAAATTGAACACCAACTACAGAGATTTAAAAAAAAATTAAAATGAAGACTTGATAAGAGTTTTGTTTTAAAATTTATAACAAAATTTCAGATAGTTAGGATTGGATAATTAAGGATTACTATTATAAAAAAGTATACTCTTAATTATTAACATAATATTATTATTCTCGCATCTGTAAGAACTTTGAATAAATAATCTAGAAATAATAAGTTTGACAATGACTTAGTTAGCTGTTTAATTTTACCAAATTTACTTTAAGAAATATCCTACTTTTCATATTCAAAAAGTTATAAAATTGCTTTTCTACATGATGGTTAAATCTCCAACAGTGAAATTACATTATTATTATAAACGCACTTTTGGTAAACGTATACCAACTATAGAAATTAATAATCAAAATGAAAAGATTAAGACGTTTTAAGAGAATTGTTTTATTTAAAACAAAACTTCCAATAGTTAGGATTGGATAATTAAGGATTACTATTATAAAAAAAGTATACTCTTAATTAGTAACATAATATTATTATTCTTGCATCTGTAAGAACTTTGAACAGATAATCTAAATACTCACGCATATTCGAGAGAAAGACTAAATATCTCTTCGGTAGCATAGATGAATTTTTCGTCCAGACATTCACCTCTATCCTCAGCGTCTCTAGATTCTTTGATAGCTACGAAAAACAGAACAATAAACAGTTTAATACATACATACAATTTAATCACAAGACATAAAAAGCAGGAATGAAAAGTAGTTATAATACTATACATCAAGCGTTAGAAACAGTAATACAAAAGTGAATAAAAAATAAGGCATAGGACAAAATGAAGTTTCAAAAATACAGCAAATGTAAGCATCCTTCACCGTATGTTAATTAGCCTAAGTGAAACATTTTCTCCTGTCTAATATAAATGTGCAATCACCTCTTAAAAATTAAAGAAAAGTGTTTCTTTTCTTTCTTTTTCAATTCCTTCTATTAGCTCACACTCTCCCTATATACATCTTGTTCACAAAATATTTTTATTCGTCCACTCGAGTTCAAATGCATTTTTAAAACTTGTAACGGATGACACTGGATGTGAATACAGTTTTTAAATATTGATTCATTCATTAAATTTAATTCATTCATTTTAGTTTTTTTTAGATTTAAGTTGCATATATCTACCCATAGAGGGCGCGATGAATGAAAATTATTTATAAAGGACTTTCTGCAATAGAGTGAAAAAAAAAGTAGGAATTGACTTTAAATGTTTTTTTTTTTTTATATATATTACTTGTTTTAAATGGATATAGTGTTTGCTATGCTGTATTCTAAGGAAAGATGAATCTATTGCAATGAATCTATTATTGAATCTAATTTGTTTTAGCAACTGATATAAAAAAATCGACATCATAGAATATATATTATAGACATTATAGAATATATATATATATATTTATGACATGCAAATATTTTTCTATAGTAAAATATGTAATCCCCTCGGGGTTTCATTTGTGAGTGAGTATGGAGTGTGGCGACCCCGAGGTGCCTGAACTACCTGTAGGTATATCCAGGTTGGGCGTGGGGTTGACAACCCTACCCCTTAAAACCCTTTTATCTCGAAATCCAAGGAACAAGAATGGAGATGACCTGGGAAAAGTTTTAAGGACTTGTAATTCGGATGCTGAAATGTTTTATCACTCTAACTAGGGTTAGGCCCACGTTGAGACGTTTAAGAGTTAGTAACTCTTAACTTAAATACCCTTACTCTTAACTTAACTCCATGGTGGTCCTACTCTTACTCTTAACTCCATGGTGGTCCTAAGAGTTAGTAACTCTTAACTTAAATACTCTTACTCTTAACTCCATGGTGGTCCTACTCTTACTCTTAACTCCATGGTGGTCCTAAGAGTTAGTAACTCTTAACTTAAATACTCTTACTTAACTCCATGGTGGTCCTACTCTTACTCTTAACTCCATGGTGGTCCTAAGAGTTAGTAACTCTTAACTTAAATACTCTTACTCTTAACTTAACTACATGGTGGTCCTACTCTTACTCTTAACTCCATGGTGGTCCTACTCTTACTCTTAACTCCATGGTGGTCCTAAGAGTTAGTAACTCTTAACTTAAATACTCTTACTCTTAACTTAACATGGTGGTCCTAAGTGTTAGTAACTCTTAGGACCACCATGGGCTGTCGAGTCAATAGAAGAAGAAGAAGAAAATATATAATCTTTATAAGAATAAAGGAAAATAAAAGTAAATTATAATTTAAAAGGAAATCATCAAGAGTTTTAAATATGATGTCAGAAGTTTTCTTCACACGCGCAACGTTCCGCCTATTGTTAAGTTTTGTAGTTTCGGCTTTGCGAAAGTGAGAAAATTAAGTTTCCCCTTTCGAGTAGGCATGAGAAAAATAAGGAAGAGAAAATAGGCAGTTACAGTTCTTCAATCGCTTAACGCCTTTCTTCACAAGAATTTTTGCAACACAAAAGAATTCTGCAAGCTAGCCACATCATCGATTAAGGCCAAGAAAAGAAAAGAAAAAATGAATGGCAAGAAAAAGAACATTTGGAGAGGGTGGAGAATATCGAACTCAGATTTTTAAACGTGAAAATAATAAGTTTGTTGGCTGCAGAACATATGCCAGTGAGTCATATATAACATTTCATAGACATTTTCCTTTAATTTTGTACAATTATTTTTCTGGTATTTGTCGGTGCTATGAAACCGCGTCCACTATGAAATTGATCTAGGAAAATTATTTTTAATATGCTGCAGAAGTATTTTTTAATCTGCTATTACCTTCCTGTCTGAAAAATCTAATTTCGATCTCCCCTATTCCCTCCGAGCGTTCCATTACATCCCCCTTCTTTCTACAACTTGAGGGAAATGATCACCAATAAATCAATACATTTTTCAAAAACTTTATTTTAGTTTTTATCGAGTTCTTACCCAATTCACTATTTAACAGATATAGTTAAAAAAAAAAAAAAAAATCTTCTTCCAATTTTAAAAGTCACAGAGTAGTCAAAAAGTGATACGTAATCAGTCAAAATTATTATCATCATTAATCTATATCATCATCAAAAAAATATTAAAATCATTAATCATACTTAATCATCATAATTATCATCATTAAAAGTATTATCATCATTCGTATCATAGTCATTAGTCAAAAGTAGTTCATTCCAATCGATGAATGATCATCAATCCAATCAATAATGAACCTCACAACTACTTTCTTAAAATTATGTTTTAAATATATTCAATAGAAAACGAAAAAAAAAAAAAAAAAATTGAAACAAATAATAATAAATTGATAACACATTCAATCAATTAAAACATTTATTTTTTTTAAAAAACTTTGAAAACTTTTATTAAAGAAATTAATTTTACTTCTGCTTGAATAAATAGATCAAATTATTCTAATGAACTTTTTACATCTAGTATAAATTAAATTTAGTTACTGTTCGAAATTATTAATAATTAATTAATCGATTAATTATTACACACTTTTACATTATTTTAAAACCAAAAAGTTAGAAAAGAGCGTTATTTAATTTTCAGCTATCAATTAGAATAGAATAATAAAATCAAGTACAAGTTTAACAGTAGTTCAGGAGAATTGAAAATCACTAATTCACTCCTTATTTGAAAGTCGCACTTAATTAACAAATACCCATAATGATAACACTGTTTTCGGGTAGATTCGACTTTGGATGCAAGACCCTTGAACTTTTGGCAATGAACTCATTTGAAAAACTGACCGTGAATAGATGTTTTTAAAAGATTAAACGGTGCGTCGTTTGTTAACTGTTTTGTTTTTTATAGTCATTTATGTAGTCTAATTTCAGCTCCACTTTAAAATTGGAACTAAAAAAAGAACAAAAGTTATAGTTGAAAATTAATTTACAATATTTTTGTACGAGGTTTAGCGAGGTTTTGTACGAGTACGTGGTTAATGAGAAAGAAAATTATTTTCTCAATAATAGTAAAATGTAAAAACTTTTCAATTTTGCATTGGGTTTTAGGAGGTTAAAGATAATATTTATCGATTTTTTAAGTGACACTTACTTTGTTTAAAAAAAAAAAATCATTTCTTTAATATAATATATTTAAATATATTATATTAAAGAAATTTTATTTTTATATTTTTAAAATTAGTTATATATATATATTTTTTTTTTTTTTTTCCTTTTACTAGATTTACTATCAATATAGAAAATTTGTACTAGAATCCTCATTATTCGAGTGATGAGATTATTATCTATATATTTTTGAGATTGTTATCTCATTATTATTAGAGATTGTTATCTGATTATATATACGACAAAACCTTTGAATCTCAAGAAAGAAATTTTCTTTTTCGAAATCTTTTAAAGGAATTGTTCCATTTTGTATCACACATAAAAAATAAAAATAAGAGAAAGAAGTGAGCCTTTCTTTAAATGGCATTAGGCGAAGATAGAATATATTCTAGAATAACTTTTCTTTTATCAACTTAGGTATGTCTGTCTAAACCTCGGTGTCCTGCAGTGCGAGACGGACATCCCGTGAATAATCTACTCATGGATGGAGGGAAAGGGGCAGTTCTATTGTGGTGGTGTACCCGTAGGTAGAAGTCCGATTTGGCTCCATGTCGCTGAAGGAGGGAGGGCAATGCCTCCAGGTAGGACTTTTAGGGGAAGTACACCACATTTGAACATCGTATGGGAGGAAATCCGGGAAAAATTCCATCAGGTAGTCCGACTCACGAGGAAGATGCTGAACATCCCAAACGCCATCGAGTCTCTTCGTTTTCTAAAACTGTCTACAACAAAAAGCCGCCAGCGGATTGAACCGCATCCGTAATGCTCACCAGCGGCGCACATTGCCACTGAGCCACGCGATGGACATCAACTTAGGTAATTATCTAATGGGACAATTAGGTCTGGAAGTAAAACTTTTGAAAAATTATATAGTGTTTAAAAAGTTGTATGTTCACTTATTTATATACTGAGATACTGAAATTTTTTTAAAAATACTTATTTCATAGTGTTGACTGCATTCTTGTAAATACTAAAAGAAGAAATACAGGTCTAATTAAAATTATCATTAACTGATAGCCAAAATTGGACATATATCTCATTCAAAAACAACTACTCATTTGTGGTGTTTAATTTTGAAAATTATTTTAGATAAAATTTAATAACTCTCACAAATAGACAGACATTTTTTTTTTTTTTTTTTTTTTTTTTTTTTTAATAATCGGATAAGGAAGGCGTAGAACTGAGTAAAAGCAGATAATAAATTTAAAGACTAACTGCAAAAATAAAAAAAGTAAACGTAATAAGAATCAAACAAAAACAAAATTCCAAAAGCCTATCTCAACAAACCCAGTAGCAATAACTCACAAAACAGGTGGCTCTTATCGCCCACAGTACATCCCAATTCCCTTCTTTTACACCTGACATTTTATTCTTCTTATACATATTTAGGACCATCGTTTAGATAGCAGGAGGGTGGAGAGGCAGCCAGCGAAAGTACAGCAGGGAGGGGATGGGAGAGGCCATTTATAGCAGGATAATGGCTTCCGGAGTGTCGAAGAAGTAAATAAAAATGGAGTGCAAGTGAAAAGGGTCCCCTAAAAGTCGGTGTCCTATCGAGGGAATAGCGATAGAGTGGCGGGCTGTAATAATAAGGCAGATGGTTGCCTAGCAACGGCGTGCTGAAGGACATTCGATATCGGGTAGTGTGCCGAGCTATGTGGGTTATGAGAACGGGGGAAGACCAGGAATCAATTCGAGCTTGCAAAGGGTGAACCAGTTAAAAAATAATCAAAAAAATAAAATAAAATAAAAAAAGCCGTAATAAGGGCAGTGCGATTTGAAAGCGTATTTGTGTAGGGGTAAATGGAAAAAAGGGGATGTAAAAGGAATATAAGTAAGGGAAGATAAAAAGTTGATTTTTTTTTATTGTTTTTTTATTTACCCCTCATAATATAATCGTTTATGAAAATTCTCGAGTTTTATTAGAAAGAAAAATTATTATTATTATTATTATTATTATTATCTTTTTTTTTGCGTATAAAATGGAAGGAGAGAGGGGGCAAAAGCAATAAAAGAAATAAAAATAAATAGAATGAAAGCTGTTAATATCAAAAGTGAATTTTGCTTAAAATAAAAATCGTTTGCTGATAATTTCAAAATGAGTTTCTTAAAATTGTTAAAAATGAAAAAAAAAAAAAAATAAATTTAAGCTGTTAATTTCAAAATGAATTTCTTAGAAATATCGTTTGTTAATAAATTATCTCGTTAGAAATGAAAATAAAATAAATTAAAGCTATTAATTTCAAAATGAGTTTCTAAAAAATATCGTTTGCTGATCAATTATTTCGCTTTCATAAAATTTGATTTCACAAAGTCAAATTTTAAACGTATTTAATTTGGTATTGTTCCTTAGTCCAGAAGTAAACATTATAATTTCTCCAATATGAAATCATATCTAAGAAAACTCATTAAAAATACTTCATAATTAATCTCAAAAAAGATTAGTTTTAAATAAAGTATTCATAAATTTTAAATTGGTTAATTTAATTTAATTAAGTTATTTTTAAGCTGAATAACAACAGTTATGTTGGAAAAATCCTTTAAAAATCCATTATTCAGAAAATAAATAAAGAAGGAAAAACTTAAACATAAGTGGCCGAATAAAAGATAATACAGATGTAATATTATTACTCCAGTTTCAAAGAATGTTAAAGAAGTGAGAAAAATTAAATTGAATATTAATAAGTAGATATTGAACACATGAACATATTTTTAAAAGTAATTTAATCGCAATTTACCTTCAGGTGGTTGCGATGCATATAATTCTCGTCTTCTTTTCATTTCATCTATAATAAATAAAAGAGTTATGAGGAAATATGAAATTAAATTCTAACTACATAAATAATTTAAAAGGAGTCTGAATATTAATGAGAAAGATTTGAAAAAATAAATGCACACAAAAATACTACTGATAATATTATACTCACTCTGAAAAAGTCCTGGAACTGTCTTATATACGATATCTTGTAAGGTTTTGTCCGATCTTTAAAAGAAAAGAAAATTACAGTTAAGAACTTTAATAATTTTCGAAAGAAAAATTTAATTACTAGATGAGAAAACGAATTTTTTTTTTTTTCGGAAATAAAAAAAATTATACTATTTTCAGAATAATTAGTTTGAAAGAGAACATTAATTCAACATGAAGAAGACAGGTACTCAATATTTATAAAAATATCTAACAATCATTTAAAAAGTAATGGGGAGAAAAAGTTCAAGTCATGTTTTAAAATGAATTGCAAATGATTTAAAGTATATTTGGGCATTACTTTTAAAGATTTAATCAAAAAACAAAACATTATTTTAAACACAGATTGTTATTAATAATTTTGTTTATAAGTTTAAGTTATAAAACATACAAACTGTAATAAGAAACAATAATAACAATATCTATCATAAAAATAATCTTTTCTAAGGAAATCGACTAAAATATATATAAATTCGATTTGAAGCAATTTAATAAAAACCACGAAATGGCTTCTGAGTTAGGGAAAATCATTTAACAATTTAAAAACTAATTTTCAATGCAAGAATATAAACCACAACAATAATAACACGATTTTGTTTTTATTCCTTTAATTTTAAACAATACATAGACTTTTAAAAAGAAATAAGCCGCTCAATAGGTTTTTGAACACACGGAAAGTAATATGTTAAATCAAATGAGCTCTTTGAGTTCTTCCCTTAATGACTGTGGGTTTAAAAGTAAACGGAAAACTAATTAACGAAGCAATAGAAGAACTCATTTATCATAAGGTACTTAGCTAAGCGTCTCTAACAATTAAAATGAGCTGTACCAAAGCATGTTGGTACATAAAGTAGTCGTAAATTATTATTATTTTTTTTTTAAAGGGAAGGTTTAAAAATAAACATTTCGAAGGTAAGGTATACAAGTAGAATCCTTAAAACATTTTGTTTATTTTACATTATTTAAAAAAAAAAAAAAAAAAAAAAAAACTTATGCCCCAACATCAAAATCAGCTTCTTAAGCAATGACTTAGAGAATAAATAACTTAATCTTATTTTTCCATCCGAATCAGACTATATGTTTCTTTTCACATCATTTGGTAAACATACTAGTTTACTTTCATAAATTTTATTACAGAGTTTTGAATCGGTAGGACCCTAATCCTCCAGAACCCTTGAATTACGAACATATTTTTTTTATAATTAAAATTTTTAAAAAAAAATACAAAAATTTAAATAATTCCTGTTTTATTGTTCAGAAAACAATAATTAAATTCATAAAAAGATTTATTAAAATTATTTTTAATGCATAATTGATACCTCAAAATTAAGAATAAAATCGTTATAATAATTAGTAACTAATCAAAATAAAAAAAAATTATTAAATATATTAAATATTAATTTCAAAGCTGACATTTTAGAATAATTTTTAATTGCGTAAATTTATTGAGGAATGTTGAAGAGGACTAAGAGGGAGAGAAATTGCATCTGTAAAATCCATCGCAAAAAATTTTCTGAAAAATTATTAATTTGAAATAATAAACAAAAATTAGCTTACAAAAACAGGTTATTAAAAATACAATAAATGCTTTGTGTGTTCTTTTATTGATACGCAATTTTACAAGCATATTTCTCTTAATTTTTGTTTGTTTTGCTTATAACACAAAAAATAAAATAAAACATATTGTAAACATTAACTAGTATACAATTAGCTGAAATAAAATCAAATATCAGATAAAAAAAAAAGAGTTTCTAAATTACAGTTGAAACGTACACATCATAACACTCTTAAATAAAAAAGTTTTAATAGTTATTTTGATAATAATAATAATAAAAATGAAGTTTCAATAAAGATTTATAAAATATAAAAACGCAATTAAACCTTCTTTTATGCGAATAATACGTTCCTAAAAATTACACGTAAAAATAATGAATTTGCAAAAAAAAGAATTGTAGTAATTTGTCTGAATTAAAACTTTCGATTTTTCCTGGAAATACGCCTTTTTTTCCTACAAGACTTTGAATTAATCGGGCAAAAGTTTAAAAAAAAAAAAAAAAAAATCACATAGAGGGAAAAAAAAAAAAAAAAAAAAAAGTTTAAGCGTACCACAAAAATTAACTTATGTATATTATCAAAATATCCTACAAAAAATATTTTTCCACTTTTTAAAAAATATATTCCGATAAATTATATATCATTATTATTTTTAATGATATTCCAATGCATCTTAACAAAGAACTGATTTTGAAATAAACTGATTTAGTAAATAAAATCTTAATCATTTTTATTTTTTCTAACATAGTCTTGCTTATGGTCTATTTAATAAACATTGTACCGATATATTATACAAGTTTCTCAACAGCCTGATAAAAAACTCAATTGCGCACTGAAAGAAGCTAATCCATTTACTTCAATGTGACATTCAATTGTTCTAATAAACTTTTTTTATTTATTTAATTTTTTTTCAACCACTAAGGATGAAACAATCCATCACAGGAAGGCGGAAAAGGCTTTCAACAATGTGTCACTTCGTTCCCCAGTCGGGTAAATCAATAATACCGACCGAAAAATAATGAAGTGCGACATCTGGCAACGATCGCGAAACGTGACGTAGTGCACTCACTACTTTTAACTGGTCAATATTCCTATGACGTCACATTCACAACTGGAGTTTGAGGAAGGGGCATATTTAGAGGATTATGAATGGGTTTTAGAAGGTAGCCAAAATGACAGAGTCGGTTAAATTGCGATTGGGTAAAACGTAGCAGTATTGATTTGATTATTTGAAACATTAAATCGAGATTTAAAATAATAAATTTGAGTAATATTATTTATTTAAGTTAAATTTAGCTAATATGTATGAAATATGATTTAAAAATCAAAATTGCTAGGAAAATTTTATAAGTTATGTTTCTAGAATCTTAACTCTGTTATTTTTTTTAAGAGGAAACAACATTAAAATACATAATTAATGGAATATAAATAAGGATAATTAAAGCTAATATCTTATAATAAAAAAATCCTTTGTTTTCTATATTTTATATATCTTCATTCAGATATGATGATTATTAAATAAAACAGGCATATAAATATTTCTGTGGCATTAAAAATAAGCTTATCTATTTGATAATACACTGTCGTACAGGTCTTCTTTTTTTTTTTTTATTATTATTTTTTTTGTAAGCAAGTAAGACATATAAAATTTAATAAATATTTTTATTATTACTTTCGATTTTTACTAAGACAAAAGATAAAAAAAGCAAGCAGTTAATTTAAAATATCATGAATTACATACGAAAACGCAATAGAAATAGAAACTGTTTCATTTTTTATCTGTAGAATTTTAGTAATAAATAGTTGCCGAAAAAAAAATTATCTAAACTTAGAATATGTTTTATGGAAATATTCAAGTAGTTCAAAAGTAAGATACAATTCAATCATGGGATAGTAAATTTAATATTGCGTCTTTTAAAGTCGTTAAAACCTATATTTAAAATTGCTTCCACCAAACTTGTTTATGTTGTCATAAAACTTGTTATTTTCATCATACCATTTAAGAAAGAAAAAATATGTTTTTATGAATCAACCTATTTGATTTTAATTTATTACCCTAGTGCCGCATTTCAAATATTTTTACATGTTTATCTTTATCTTTTACAATCTTATTTAAATAACCCCAACGGAAGATAGATGACAGCATATTTGTCGAAGCCAATTTAACTCCGTGTGAAAGGATCATTAGCTACGATTTATTATCTTATCAGAAAGATAGGGCAACGCATAATCGATGAGTCAATTGTTTGTTAACTTGACTCTTAAGAAAATTCTTCAACAAGATATAAATAAGATGCGCTGATAAGCGGTGAAAAATTCTGTGGGAAGAGAGAACCAAGAATTTTCCAAAAAAGACAGCGATGGCTCTATTTAGGCGTTTGACTGGTCATGGCTGTTTACGTGACCACCTCTATAGAAATGGGTGGTGGATTCCCCAAATTGTGTTTTGTGTCACTCTAGTCTTCCTATGACTTTTGAACATTTAAATAATTGTAATGCACTTTCTCGGTATGAGGACATTGTCAAAAAGTACTGGTTTGGTTTGGTTGTGACTCTATGGTCATTTTGTGCACACTTTGGGCTAATTAGACCGGGATCTACAATTTAACGTGGATTCCGAACCACTACTACCACACATATCACTGTGCCCAAAACTGAGTTGTCCTTTTACAGTTTGGTAATGATGTGGGTGAGAAGAAGTTTGATTGGGCTCTGTGACATTCGACGGTCATATGAGACCGGGACCTACGGCTTAATGTGGATTCCGAGAACTACTACAAACATCCATAACACCGCCGAGACTCAAACACGAAACCTGGTACCGAGCGTCAGGCGCTAGACACTCTGCCATTTAGCCCCAGAATTCCGAACCACTAACAAACATTCATACCACCGTCAGAATTCGAATCCGAAGCCTGTGGTACCAAAGGCTAGAGCGCTCGCCAATTTTGCCATCTGGCCACCAAAATGTACTGGAGAGTCCGTGAACTAATGTGAACTTAGACGTCAATGTTTTTATTTTGCAAATGACTTAGAAGCCAATTTGTAAAATAAAAATATATATATATATTTTATCAGATGAAAAGTTACTATTTATAAACTATATAAAACATACTCTACGCTTTAAATATACAATTGTGGCATTTTCTTTAAAAAGTCAAACAGTCGTTTTAATAATCTTTGCTTTCCTCCTCGATAATCAACAACGAGATCGCACTCAAATGTTCCGCGTTTACCAAACAGGAACTTCACACACGCCCACCCACATTCGTTAAAATCAAAAACAAAGAGAACCGAACCGCGAAATCCGTACACGGAACCACTCGTTATCGGACGGGATTCATCAGCACACAAACCTTCGGCAATCAAGCACATCGCAGCACGCTCCGGCCACTGATTAATAGCTTAACAACATCGCATGGACGTGTTCGATTCGAAATGATTGAGCATTCCTTTACAGTCAAGAACGGTCTCAATCAATCGGGATGGTGCTGCTTTTCGGAGTAATCAGTGGCGCGTGGGATGGGATTTTGCGGGAACAAAATTTCTGCCGCATGCTGTTTTGATGCGGCCCCTTTTAAGTAGCTCAGTTCCCCAGAGTGCTGTTTCGGAACCGCGCAAGAAGGGTGTTAATGCCACAAAAGGGAATAATAACAAATACCAAAGGGAAAGTTTATGGCTTAAAGGAGACATATTTACGGTTTGCTATGCAGGGAAGAGATAATGAAAGTATGGGAAAGTACCAACGGTTTGTAAGTCAATGAGGTAAAAATTCAATTATTTGGGTTATAAATTTATCCCACGTTATAAAACGGTTTATATAAAGTGTTTGTTTAAATTTAATATAGAAGGTATAGTGATTTTAAAATCACAAAAATACTTTGTAACTGGTATATTCGTTGTAGTTGCGGATTTGCATTTGAAAGGAGTATTATATTTCCATATTATATGTGACTTTTTTCCCCCAGTGGAAGGTCTATTCATTCATATACTAAGATATTTAATGCTTTCATATGCGCGTGTACCAACTATAAAATTTAAACAGCATTTAGTAGAATATCATATGCTATTAAAACTAACTCCCTGGCACTACAGTCCATGCTTGGGACAAGGACGTCAGATTACTGGCAGATTTCAAGACAGGAGATGGTTTCTTTTTATAGGGTAGGGTTTACAAGTCACGCTCTGCAGTCACGTTAGACCGGAAACTAGGTTTTAAAGTAGAGTCCGATTCACAACCATCCATGGCACCGTCGAACCCAAAACTTGCGACTCCGAGCGCCAGAGCACTAGTATTAGTTATTATACATTTTTATAAATAGGGGAGATAACCATGAAAATGAAATCACTTTTTTGTAAACAATTTTCAAAATCTGGAAATTTTTTTCTAAAGGAACATTACAAAAGTTAATATAAATAATATGCAATATACAAATGCCGGGGCATGGATGTTTGTAAGTGACTCCGAATACACGTTAGTTAAACTGTAGGTCCCGATCTAATTAGCCCGAAGAGTGCAAGACTGTAGAGCGATACACCAAATCATCAGGAATCTGGTTCATTAATTTTTATTTCATAATTTTCTCTCTTTTAAATAGTCATAATTCTCATAACATTCTTTCTCTTTAACATTTTTCGTTGAATTTCAATCATCCTAAACTAATTAAAGAGTTTTTAATTTTTTTTACGGGTTTTTATTATTATTCCATTTAATTTATAAAATCTTGAATAAAGGAATATAATAAAACTGCGAATCATTTTTCCATTATTATTGCGCCTCACTAATTTTTGTAAGATTCCTCTTTCAAAATAATTCTTTTTCACAATCCTAAAATCTTGAATAAAAGAATAAAAAAAAAAAAAAAAAAAAAATAAAAAAAACTGCGATTTATTAATTTTTGAAAGATTTCTCTTTCAAAACAATTCTTTTTCACAATCATAAAATCTTGAATAAAGGAATATAATAAAACTGCGATTCATTTTTTCATTATTACTGCGATTCACTAATTTTTGAAAGATTCCTCTTTCAAAATAATTCTTTTTCACAACAAACAAGCAAATAAACAAATAAAAAATAACACAAAAGGCGTTAAACAGGAAAAAAGGCACCCTTCCTTTAAGCGTACGAGACAAACACGCAACAATGCCAAAAACAAAGCGCAGTGCTCGCTAATACCTTATTATCGTCCTACTTGCGTCCTGCTACACATAATTTATCTCACCTAACACCAGGGTAGAGACTCTCTCTGCTTTAATGATAGGTTGGAATACAATAACAGGCGACAATGGAACTGCACCACGTACAAAAAAAAAAAAGACAAAAAAAAAAAAAAAAAAAAAAAAAAAAAAAGACAGCTTGACGAAGAAAAGTAAGAGACCACCAACGATAATTTGGTGGTTGGCACCGCGAACGTACCAATCCAGTCGATTAAGTACAGATCGTTCGATTAAATCTGTCAGTTCTGCCGGTAGATCTCAATAAATCAGTGGGCTGTCCAACCCCAAAAGGCGTACAAGAAGCTGCTTTTTTTTTTCCTTTCTCTTTTCCTATTTTTGTCAACGTTAATTACGTCATTATGGCTGCATTTTTTTATTTTGCACCAGCACTACCGCCTCATTATTGCTGAAGGTTTTCACGTTTTTTATGGATCAATATCTCTACACCTCAAGATGGTAATTATTTTCATGTTATTTGCAGAAATCAGAGCTTCAGTTTTAGGGACAAGATTTAGTAGTTGAAAGAATCATACGTCAAATACGCTGTATGCGTCCAATGGCTGCTCATTCTATATTATTATTTCTTAAAATGTATCATTTTTTGTTAAACTTTGCTATTATTTTATCTATATATCTTACAAAATTGCTACATTTGTTTTTATTCTTATTATTATTATTAGCAATCTATACTAAATATGTGACTGATTATAAAAGAGGTTCAAATTATATATCTGAGATATTTATAGATTAATTTGCAGAATTAAAACTTAACCATGAAAGCTATTTAATCTAAGAGTTTAATTTCTACAACTTCGTACAAATTGCATCATATATTCATATTCTTCTTCTACATCGGCGCACTCTCCCCATGGAGTATCCTGATGGTGGCATGGATGTCTGTTAATGGCCCGAAATCCACGTTAAACTGTAGGTCCCGGTCTAATTAGCCCAAAGTGTGCTCAAAATGATAGAACGGAAAAACCAAATCAAACTTGCCCATGGGGACAAGGCCGTCTGCCTACAGGCAGATTTTGTGACAGGTGATGTTTTCTTTTACGGGTAGGTGTGTCAGTCGTACACCCTATATTATAGACCGGGGCCTAAAGTGGATTCCGCATCACTACAAAACATCCATGTCACCATCGAAACCTGTGGCACCGAGCGCCATTAGGATATATATATAGTATATATATATGCGATTTCATCTGTACACTTCAAGAGGGCAATTATTCTCATCATATATATGTATATATTTATATATATATATATATATATATAAACGGAAAGCAACGTACATAGTAGTAATTTTTTAAATATTTTTAACCAAACGTTATATTAATTTTTTTTTTTTACTTCTTTATTACTTCCTAACTCTTTACATAGGTTAAAAAAATAATAATCATCTTTTTCTTTCCAGTATTTTATCAGTACTTTGAATAAAATACTTTACAAGACAATTGCATTGAATTATTATTTTTTAAATGAGTTAAACACGGGGATAATATTAATATTATAGTTGTACAAAATACCAAATGGAATATTTTATTATTTATTACGTTAATTAATCTTATTATTTCTTCGTCACATAAAGTTGATATTTTTAAAATATGTAATAATTTTTATAGCTTAAGAATATAATCAATGTAAAGATTAATATAAATCTTACCTTATGTAATGCAGTGGTCGTGATTTGTGAACTTGGACTTCGCAAACAGGACAGTATTTGCTTGTTTCCAAGTAACGAACGATACAAGCTCTGCAAACTGCAAAGGAAACAGAAATTAATGTATTTTACGATCAAAACTATCATACAAATTCTGCATACTAACACTTTGTTCATATAATGGAATTTACAAGATAATAGTACAGTGAAATTATTACAACGACTAAATTGCCATCAACTTACAGGTCATCAATTTTTTTTTTTTTTTTAGTCACTCATTTATACGTACTTTGTAGAATGAAAAAAAGGGACAAATATGCATCTCACAGAAAATAACGTTAAATGGTTAAGGTTAAACGAAGGTTTTCAAATTATAAACTGTACTCTAAATAAAGATGTATTTTAACAAACAGTTCGGTACACTTACAGGAATGAACGCATTCTGTGATGGTAGTGGCATCGATGAAATATCCACCACAAAGAATGCACGACAAATGAGGATTCAGATCGGTTATCTTCAAACGCGTAGAGCGATGCATCCTGATTTGAATCTGCAAAAGAAAGAGAACATTTTTACTTAGAAAAACAATGTGATATCTTATATTGTATTCAATTTGTATTCAATGATATTCAAGGATTCGGAGAAAATTAATGAAATAAATAAGCTAACTCAAAATAGTTTAAATGGCATAAATAAACTTCTAAAATAATATATTTTATTCAGATATCGTACAAATTCGATTATCTTACAATTGCTATAGTTCTTCATTTCTGAAAGAGCTCAGTTATAGTTAATAATTTAGTACAAAAATGTGGAAAAGCCTTAATTATTCTAATGTAAAATATATGAAATGGATAAAAACACATGTGAAATGAAATTACATGAAAATAATCGTAGTCTTTAATCGAGGATGAGTTTCCAGGAGCAAGCACATGAAGAAAACAAATGCAATAAGAAAAATCATTATTTTTCTAAGGATCTTCAAGTAAAATGCTTAATTAATGCAGCTATATTTTCCCTTCAATCTCTGCTGTCATTTATAGAAAGTATTTTCAATATAGATTTTCATTATACATAAAGCATTTCTCTATAATAATGGATACATTCATTATACATAAAGAATTCCTCTATAATAATAATAACAAAAAAATTCGAATGCAATTAAAACAATAAATATTTAATTTTAGGAATAATGGTAAAAAAAAAAATCACAGTTAAATGTCTGTAATTTAAAACAGTCAAATTCATATAATCCAAAAAAATTATGAAGAATCAAGTGTATTGTATTTTTTCTGAAAAAACCCACATTAATTTTCTATTATATATATATATATATATATATTTTGTGTGTGTGTGAATGAAAAAATCTAAAATCTATATCTATTAAGTAAATAATAATCTGAGAAAGAAACAAATTCTTGTTAAATAAGCACTGATTATATATATTTTATTTTCGCCTTAACATATATTAGAATTCATAGATTGTTATCCTAAAAATAATGAAACAAAAAGTTTTCCAAGATGTTGTAACAAAAAACCGTGAAAGACTGCAAACTCACAACATTTGTAAAAAATGTAAAGAATCGGTACGCCACGAATGTACAAAACTATATCTGTCAACTTCTTGCAAACTATTTCTGTTCACTTCTTTCGACAGCTACTCATCAATGTACTATGAATACATATGTATACAATGTACTATAAATGCATATGTATACAATGTACTATGCATATAGTTATATATTAATATATATTAAATATAAGGCCTTATTTTATTAACCTTCATATTTTATATTTAATATTAAGGTTGCCTTATATATTAAATATAAGACAGTAGTAATAGTATGTATACAATGTACTTGGAGTATCATATACGATGTACTCCAAAACGCAGAAATTTCCATTCAAAATAAACCCTTCCTACAGATGAACAAAACTTATATCCGTCAACATCTTGCAAACTATTTTTGCTCACTTCTGCTATTCACCAATGTACTATGTGTACCTTATATTTAAAAAAACTCTACTCCAATATGAATCACACGATAGGAAAAAAGAAATTACTTCCACGGCCCTTTTCCCGCCAAGATTTTTTTTTTTTCTCACACTCGGTTCCTCTCTCCACGCAAGCCAATCCCCCAGATAAAGGTCTTAAGAAAGGCGTGAATGAAGCTTTCGCCACACGCTACTTACTATTACTACTGCCGCATCCACGGACGAGGGGTGAGAAGGGGGATGTCCCACATGATGGAAGAGGGTCGGGGGTAGAACTGCCGGATCTTCCCTGGCACTGTGCCAGCCAAACCTCCCGGCCAGTGATCATTAGCTAATGCTCCGTCGCCTTCACCCAAAGAGGATTATTGCAGCCGCAGGACAACTGCTAGGGTGAGGGAATCAAATAATTTTTCCAAACCTGCGAGGCTACATAATGGATGAATTCGTCTTCCGTCACTCTGAAGGGCTCGTCTCGTAAAAACAATGACGGCGTGTCATTAGCGGACACGTTTCACGGCGGCTGTTGAGGATTGCGCAAAGTAAATTATAGAGACGTTATAACGGAAAAGCCGACTCATGACAGCAGATCTAATTTGTCACTTTTGGTGTTCGTTTCGGGTTCTGATGTGGTAGTTCTCAAAGAGAAATAAAGATTATTGTCTTGCAGCTATTTTATTTCTAAATCGTGAATGAAATGTTATTTGCTATTTATAGCATTGAAAAAGATGAATTTAAATTTTGTTCATTTTATATGTTGTTGTTTTACAAAATTATAGAATTCTTAAAGAAGTCTTTAATATATATATATATATATATATATATATATATATATATATATATATATATATAAACGGTCCCCGGCCAAATTATTAGAAGCACCCAGATTTTTTATAATGTTAAAGATAATGTTTATTATATAAAAGTAATCTTTTTTATTCAGATCGGTCTTACTTACATTTTTATTTACTGCCTTTACTTCATTTACTGCCAATGTCAATGCTTTGTGGCAGATAAACATTAATGATATGTTTTTAGCAATACCTCATATATATAAAGTAGGAAAGTGCGAAAGACTGAGACGTTTTTCATTTGCACCTGTTATGTATATGGATAGTAGTGGAATTTTCCCTTTTTTTTCATTTCTCTACTTGTTTAGGAATTTAATTTTTTGAACTTAAATTTGAATAAAATTTATAAAAGTTTACACATCTCAGTATCATCTATAAAATATGTAAAGTTTTCATTTATCATTAAAATTGCAAATATGTAACAGATTCAAAGTTATCAAGATGCACCTGCAACGTTGTACTCACATCTTTCACTACAATATGGCATGAGCAATATAAAATACGGGTGACATACTGAGTGATCCAAATACCTTCTAAAGGAAACGGAAGGATTTTCCGCCTATGATTTTATCATGTCAATTCCCGATGTAAACATGGAAGCTTAAAGATTGAGCATCATTTGTCAAACTTCGAATTTAACTCCTTCTTTTGTTTAGAAGTCTAACACGTTATCAAACCGGTCGCTCCAAAAATCAAATAATACTAAAAACGAAATTTTATTTTCATTCATGAATTTTATTCGATATTGTATAAAGATGGTTTCAACGGATTTCGTATTTTTGTAACACAGGTAAAAAAAATTAATGTAAATTAAGTTCAAATAAATTATTCAATTTTATGACAAAACAATTTAATATAATTCTACATTGCTCAAAATTTATTATTTACATTTTAATTTTTTACAGTGAATACAAAATAAATTTTCAAGGTTTTGATTTCGTAGTTATAGGCTGCATTTTAAATTTCGAGATTGCTTTTGTTGCTTAACCAACTTGGTAGACAGCAACATCTAGATAAAGTCCAAGAAGTCTGACTCTGCTCCGTGACGCTGACTTTTTAATGGGTGGGGTTGTTAGCCCAATGGCCCACACTTTACAGTCATATTAGGCCGGGACCTAGAGCTTAAAGGGGATTCGAACCACTAGAAGCATCCATTGCACCGCCCGGACTCGAATCAGAAACTTATGGCACCAAGCATTAGAGCGCTAGTCACTCGGCCATCAGGCCCCCAAGTTGCTTTTTTTGCATTTTATGAACCCTCATTGATATCACTATTGCATCAGCTTATCAATCATCATCATAACATCACTGTTTTTATCATGGGGGGACCTCTTTAATCAGAATTCTTCTCCATACTCCATATGTAGAAGTTTTTAACATGATGCATTTCATTAGCAAACTAAAACCAAATAGGTCGACCGATCACAAGGCAATTTAAACTACATATATAATTATTGCTATGAATAATAAATAGTATTACTGTAATTTAATCACAATCATCATTCATAAATGAGATTTGGACTCAATTTAATCCATACATTAATAAATGAAAATGATTATTTGCATATTTGCTTTCGATAAAATCACTAATAAATAATTAAAAAAATAAAAAAAAATTTGAAAACGCGCTATGTTTGATAATTAAGTATGGTAAATGAATAATGAGTTAAAGTAACGTCTTCTTTTAGATCTGCTCTATTTTTGTTGATTAACTAGCTCTGCAGCGTATGAAATAGTCTCATAAATGAGCATTAACAGTCTTTGTAGTCGAGATAAATATAGTTTACTGAAATGTTCGACGCAGTAGGTAAGCCAATCATGCAAAACATTTTTCGGCATGCATAAAAAACAAATGCGAAATTAATATCTTACTTCTAAGAATGATAAAGGGGTAAAAAATGAAAAACAGTTTCAAATGAAAATTAGCATCTGACAGAAAGGCGTATAATTGTATAAAAACGTGACGTGAATACAGAGCGTTCGTTTATGAAATATGATATTATTATTATGAACGGAAGATCTCGTTAACTAATTTATTTTCACCGCTTTTGTTGCATGGAATACAGGAGTTGATTCAAAGTCTTCTTTCCGCCTTTTCTTTCCTTTTGACAAAGAGAATATTAATCAACGTTTCGAAAGATCTCAGCAAGTGGACTTGAGGAAACTAGAACAAGAATGGTCTTCTTTCTTAAAAATAGTTTCAAAAAAAAAAAAAAAAAAAAGTTACTAAATTTTTGATAGTTTAATATATTAATTGGAAAGATATTAAGTATTTAACTTTATAATAAATGACACAAATTCGTATCGAAGAGATTGGTTTGGTTTGTCGCTCTACGGTCATTTTGTGCACACTTTGGGCTAATTAGATCAGGACCTACAGTTTAATGTGGATACCGAACCACTCACAAGCATCCATGGAAACGCCAGGATTGGAACCTGAAGCTTATTGAAGAGAGGTTTACTTAAATTTCTAATATGTTTAAATAAAAAGTTATAAATAAAACAATTTTTTCAATTACAACATAAAAGCCATCATTATCATCATAATTGGCGGACACCCCCATGGTGGACAAAGGCCATCTGCTACTGGCAGATTTCGAAACAGGAGCTGGTTTCTTTTTTTTTTTTTACGGGGTAGGGTTGTCAGCCCGACGCTGTACAGTCATATTAGACCGGGACCTACAGATTAAAGTGGATTCCGAACCACTACAATCATCCATGGCAAAACCGGAACTCGAACTACAAACCTGTGGCACCGAGCGCCAGACACTCGGCCTGAGGCCCCACATAAAAGTCAGTTAAAAATAAAATAAAAATATCTTAGATAAAAAAGAATAAAAACAACATGATTTATAAATAAATTAAAAAAAAATATTAGCTAAATAACTTTCTGGCACTATAGTCCATGTTGGACTATGACAAATTCCGAAACAGGAAATGCTTTCATTTTACGGGGTAGGGTTGTCAGCCCTATGCTCAATGCTCTACAATCATATTAGACCGGAACCTATGATTTACAGTGGATTCCGAACCACTACAAACATTCATGGTATCGCTGACACTCGAACCCGAAATCTGTGGTATTGAGTGCCAGTCTTTCGGCCATCAGACTCCTTTAAAATATTACAATAGAAAATTAATTAAGACATTAAAACAATATAAAAGTATTCATTTTAGATAAATAAGTTTTTATTTTATTTAATAAGCGAGTGCAATACACAATGATTGAGTTAATAAAAACACAATTTAATTTTTAATACTTTGTCAGTTCTCCATTAGTCATAAAAAAAAAATTCAAAATGAGGTACAGAGCACAGATGCGGTACAATGCAAAAGGATGTACACTTGTAAGAGCTAGTTTAGACAATCGTTTTTACTCATATATTTCATTTGTCATTGACCTTTTTTAAGACAAACTTCATACCGGGACAGAATCACATTGCTAATAAAAGCAACTAAAGTCAAGCAAAAATATATTTTTAAAAATAGCTTTTTGTAAATGGGTATTAAAATGATATTTGATTATCTGACTAAAGCATGCATGAATCGCATTCTATTTTTTTTTTATATAACGAACAGCATTGGACGTATCGCGACAAAAAAATCACGATAAAAAAATCGCCCACTTAAATTAAAAGTACCTCTTTTAACCCACACGTTTTGGACCGCATACTTCACCACCAAAAATATTTCTCGAGCCCACTTCCACCACGAAAATACTATATTTCATTTAATCTTTTATTGCCGTACACGCACGAGCAACAGAGCGTGGTACAAAATCTCTGTGGGCACATTAAGAGCAGAGATTTACGCGGAGACGTGAAACATGATGTCAGATAATAATGAGAAAAAAACATCCCTCTTCATTCTTAAAGCACCCTTTCATCTCATTCCTTTTAGAATGATGTAGGATGAAGGAAAGATAAGCAAGATGACAGATACGAGGTAATTCTGTGTACTAAGTGCCCATAAAAAGCTGTTTTGGTACGGTCGCTCCGAGTTTAATCTGCAAATAAAGGGTCTGTAATAGCTGTCGGATATACACTTGGATTACAAGAGATTTTGTCTTACCGGAAAGTAGTGAAATGGAAGATAACAAACTGATCACTTAAGTGTGTATTTTCTG
The DNA here is from genome assembly GCA_021605095.1 of Caerostris extrusa. Classification (NCBI taxonomy): domain Eukaryota; kingdom Metazoa; phylum Arthropoda; class Arachnida; order Araneae; family Araneidae; genus Caerostris; species Caerostris extrusa. The sequence goes on along the minus strand of BPLR01012989.1, from coordinate 11,937 downwards.
GTTTTGGTGATAAATAAGCTGTAATGGCAGTATACAGAAAGATTATTTGGCAGCAATAATGAATAGAATTCGTGTTTGTGTAAGATCAAAATGTTGGTAATCTTTCATTTGATGTCAGTATATTAAATTAAGGATATAAAGAAATTAAAACGTGTGAAATACAAAAGTTTTTCTCTTTCACTTACAAGAAATTTTCTCCTACATTATCCTCTTATATTAATTCTTCATAGTAATATATTATTCTATATATTACTATGAATAATATATCTGTTCTTATAGATAAAAGATGGAGAATTATGGGGGGAAAAGAGAACTATTCCCAGTTTTCCCAAGAAAGACAGCGGTGACGTTTGACTGGTCGTGACTGTTTATGTGACCACCCCAAAACAAAACTGTTTTGTATCACTCTAGTCGGCTTATGACTTTTGAACAGTTAAATAGTCGCCAATGTTCGGCAATTGTAAATTAAATATTTTTTTTTTGTTTCGTGTTTCATGTAAAGATAAGAAGCCCTCAACTAAAAAAAAATAGTAATAGCTACTATTACAAGTAAAAATTTTGTAAAGATATGGTTTAACAATACAGTAGCTCTTCGTTATATAGCCCATGTCACGATACAAAGAAACTGCGGGATTTACTGAAAGTGCGCTATAACACAATTTTTTTCTGGGTCAGAGATTTAACGAAAACAGGCACGTGAAATATTTGAATAGGGCCTGATGGCCGAGAGACTAGAGCTCGGTGCCACAGGCTTCGGACCCGAATCCCGGCGGTTTGGTTTGTCGCTCTACGGTCATTGAGTACATAGTTTAGGTTAATTAGAACGGAACCTACAGCTTAACGTGGATTCCGAAACCACTAACAAACCTCCATGCCACCGCCAAGATTCGAATCTGAAACCTATGGTACCAAAGGCCAGAGCACTAACCAATTGGCCATCGCCAGTCCTGGCGGTGCGATGGATATTTGTAGTGACTAGAATCCACTCTAAATCGCAGGTCCCATTCTAATACGACTGTTGGGCGTAAAGTTGACAACCCTACCCCGTAAAAGAAAACATTTCCTGCCTCGAAATCTGCCAATAGGCAGACGGCCTTGTCTCATCATGGGACTGTTACACCAATAAAGAAGAAATATTGAATGCGCTGTACTTTGTAACGCTGAATATCAAAAAAACAAACATTTTTGGTACTTACGTATTAACGATACCTTGGCGACAGTTGCGCCAATGAAGAGCACACGCGCCAACCGCAGCTACAGATTTGGCGGTTTTAAGTGGCGCCAATCTGCACTTAAAATTTTTGTTCCAAATAATAAAATGGCGTCAAAACTCAGCAAATTTGCAGCTGTAAGATTGGCGCCACTTAAAAACCGCCAAATCCGTAGCTGTTAGATTGGCGACACTTAAAAACCGCCAAGTCTCGTTAATACAAGGTATAGGTTTTTTTCCGAAAGTATTATAAAAGAAAAAAAATTAATAATAAATAAACAAAAATTAATGAGAATTTTAGTAGATTACCTTCTTTTCATATTTCAACTACCCAGTTATTTGAAAGCATTACTTTAGAACAACCCTCTCTATACAATACATCCATCTCAAAATGAAACAGCATACAGCACTTCTTTTTAATTCCGCGTTACACATTTTACCCATCAGAAACTACCCCCTCAGAGAAAAAAAAAAAAACAGGGGGTCCGCCGCCTGTTTTTACGACTTTTTGACTCGGTCCATTGGCTTCCCTACCCAAAACAGCGTCCTGATTGACAGCTGCATGTCGACACCTCATTGGAAAGAAGACCTCTAACGCCGACCACTCAACTCTCTGTTGCAGCAGGTGCAACGCTGTCGGGCAACAGCAGTGCACCTCCACTTTTTCAACCGGTCTAAATTAGATTCGGAGTATATTTCGGGTCGAAGGAGGAAGTGTTATTCTAGAGGTCGTCACTCAAAAAGGTTTACTGATTTGTACGACAGAAATAGAAAAGGAAAATAAACACACTATACAATTTTTATTCAAATCAAGAGTTTTAAATGTCGTATTTTTTTCATAGAATTTGCTTTACTTTAGAATATTTAATGATTTTAAAGCAAGAAATGAATCATAAACGTGCGAATAACCACGTAGATTAATTTTAACAATAAAAAAAAAAAAGAAGAAGAAGAAAGAAAAAATAAATAAAAGTACGTTCTTTTATTTAAAAATATTATTATTATTCAATATTTATTATTCATTTTAAATTATTAAAATTTTCATCTGAAAAATTTTTTCCGGAAAAGATTTTGCATTTACATTTCGGGTACATAACTAATTCCTTATTATCGATTAACACACTAAAAAAAAATTAACATCATACATGAGAATAAAAAAAAATAATCAATATAAGAATAAAAATTAAATTGAAATTTATGAATGAATGGCTTAGAATATGGCTATATATTATGAATGAAAAGCAATATAATTTTAAGATAGGTGATTCTTAATATTTATTGAAATTTGGTTATTTTATGATTCTTAATATTTATTGAAATTATTTAATGATCTTAATATTTATTGAAATTAGGTATTTAATGATTCGCAATATTTATTAAATATTTTAAAAAATTACCAGATGTTTTACCACTAAAAAACACTATTTATTTAAAAACACCACTATTTCACCTCCATTTTTTTTCTCTCGTTTTTCACAATCATGTAAAAACATTCCCATATAATAGCAATAATTAATATTATTATCCTTGAAATGTAATTGTTATGTGAATACATAAATTAAAATTACATTAAAAAAAAGCATTCAATTATTTAAAAAAGGGCAAGTGATGCGAGATCAATTTTAAAGCGTTTAATTCACTAAAAATATCCTTCATAAATTGCTCTAATTCTACTAATGTTTTGCAATTATCTAATCTGTTTCTGGTCGTTTAAGAAACGGTATTGTTTGTTATAGACTTTCCATAAAGTAGATCACCTTTATATACAACGATAAACATCTGGTTATTTATTTATATTAAACATTATAATGATACCTTTATATAAAACGATAATATTAACAGTTTAAACATTATCAGTTTTACAACTCCTCAGGCTTTTCCGATTTGTTTCGCAATATGTGGGAAATATATAAAGATTTCAATAATTAAACAGGTAATAAGAATTAAAATATGTTTTATTTAAAATAAAAAAAATATTAGTTAAAAAAATCCCACAGAAGAATACTATCAGATGGAATTGCTACTGAATGGCAGCTTGCCATCGTCAGCACCCAAGCATAAAAGACTATTTCTCTATTAACCTCATAAACTGCTGAGAAGTAACATGATGCATAACTTCCTCAAGATCCTCAACTGGGTTCTGCAACTGATTAAAACGTTCTACTAAAACGCTTTTTTTTTTTATCTCATTCCAGGTAATTGACAGATAAAATATTGAAGTTTCCCTAGCGAAGAAAATGATTTGTACAAATCATAACAGTAACACGAACAGAAATTCGTTTCTTTATTTTTTTTTTTAAATAATTAAAATTTTAAAAATGTACATGTATCGATTCTCATAGCTTCATTGTAGTTAAAACTAATAAAGAAGAAAACGAAAGTGTTTACAAAAATATTTAAATATTAAAAATAAAGAATTTATGAAAAATTAATGTAAATTGATCAGCAATAAAATATAAAAATAAAACAAAAATGTAATAGAATTTTGTTTTCATTAAATTACCTATATATATATATATATATATATATATATAGTTTTTACAATTAACTTCCGCTTGTAAAATTTACAACTAACTTTCAATAACTTATAAATGAAGTTTATGTTTTTAATGTTTTATATTTAAATTTAATACCTATACAACCCCTGTGCAAGTCACGTTTATTTACTTTGCATAAGGAACCTATCTCCACGGAGACAAATTTGCGAACAGAAGGTGGCAATTTTAGAGGTAAGTGCTACACCATTATTTTGACTGCGGAACGGGGACCCAAGGAGGGTTCCCCGGAAGGAGCCCCTTGGTTCCCGATCTACGGAGGTCATCAACGATATGTTCTTTTTCACCTTCCTTCTCTGCATGGGATGAATGTTCGATCCCCTTTCAAGAAAAAAAAAGCTACACGTCGTAAGTGGAGGGGGAAAAAAAAAGCGATTTCGATCTTTATGCAGAAGAAAAGATGTCATAGAAAACTGCGTGCATTGTCACTGTGGTGCAAGAGGAACCCTTGCTTTGTTTGGTAAAGAATTTGTTAAGAATAATCAGATTTCTCTTTACTTTAAAAGAAATGTCGTCTACTCGTATAAAAAATGCAATAATATTATTAATGGATGGAAATGTAATTTTCTTCAAACTTATATTATTATTATTTACTATTTTTCATCCTCATCATCAGTGGCGCAACAACCCCATGGTGAGGGCCAAGGCCACTGCCTACTGACAGATTTTTGTTTTTCTTTTTACAGGGTTGGGTTGTCAGTAGTTACGTCAAAGCTCTACTGTCATGTTGTAGACTAGGACCTATGGTTTAACGTTTACTATATTTAGTTTTCCAAAATAAATATAGTAAAAAAAAAAAAAAAAAAAAAAAAGTTGTGAACTCGTGGGGAATTAGCTAAATAGCAAAAGAAGATTTTTACATGGCAAAAGCATGATTCATATTCTAAATAGTTCAAAAATAAAAAAAGACCCAGGAAGAAATTCCATTTCTCCATTCATTTAAGTCTTTTGATTAGTCATGTTGTATTTGAAAAGAAAAAGAAAATACATATTTAAAAACCTTACAGTGAAAAAGACTTAAGAATGTAATGAAAGAAGATCAAACGATTTAATTTATCTTTCTTGGAAGCAATGAATTTGCATAAAATTATCTATGACAAATTTCATTCAGAATCGTTTATTGTATCGGTTACTTACCATAAGTTTAATAATATTTATTTTTAAGACTTAAATTTTGTTCATTTTTAAAAAGCTCTTTTCTACGTAAATAAAACTGATCTGAATCAACTTTGATTCTTATCATACGAAAAATACGATACGGAATGTATACGGAAAAAAAAAAAAATGAAAGTACTATACGAAAAGAAAAAAATGAAAAGGAAAAAATAGCATCTATAATAAATCGGTGATCTAGATATATTGAAAAGTGAATGATTTTATTTTTTTCAGTAATTCAATAAGTTTTAGTTTAAAATGAGATTTTTAATTGTTTATTTGTTAATTGTAATTGTTCATTTGTAAGAAAAAAATAACACAGAAGAGGGAGATGAAAAAGGTTAAGTTCAAATGCGCAATTTTTAAACGTATCGCATAATATAACATTGTCGCAATAGTTTTTTAATACAGCTGCATTTGCTTTTGTAATTTTTTTTTTCTATTAATAAACTCATCCAAAATCTTCTTCCTGTTCTATATTTATTGCAAATTGAGATCTTTCAAAATTTTCCTTGCAAACATCTGAGCGATATGTAATTTTTCATTCAACAGAAAATAAATAAAACCTATCTCTATTTCGCTGCATTTAACATACACGAACCGAATAGAAATCCCAAAACCCACTCTCAGCCCAAAGAAAAATAAATAAATAAAATAATAAACCATCCGTGAAGGATAAGACCGTATAACAAGACAGAATTTCGCCAACAAAAGACGGCGGAAAATGTCTTCTACATCCCCACCCCAAGAGATAAATCTCCGATTCCTCTCCAAACGGAAGAAAAAGATATACATATTTTTACATGCGTATACATTTCCATATTTACCGCATATAAAGCTATGTTATGCTATCGATTGAAATGATATGGGTAGATTTTAAAAGTGCTCTAGTAAGAAGTGCATGGATGGTATGTTTCAGTGCGAAAGTTGAGAAACTGTGAGAAATACGAAGTTCACGTAATACTCAGTGGCAACACCTCCTCAGGGAAGAGGATTTGATGGTGATACCAATAGCCAGAGTGCTAGCCACTTGGCTACCAGGCCGCTAAAAATAACACAGGAAATTTAGATGAAAAAGTTCGAGCGCATTATTTTTAAATGAAATGTATTGCATAATATAACATCAATAGTTTTGATACAGCAGCATTTGCTTTTGTAATTTTCTAATAATAATAATAAATAATAACAAACTTATCAAAATGTTCTTCAGGTTAAATGTTATTGTTCTAATGCAGCTGGCAATACAGACAGTTAATCTTTATTCCACAAACAAGGGTTACATCGCTGTTACTCATTTAGCACTACCCAGGGGACACGTGTAGCTCAGAAGATTTGCTACGGATGCGAGTAACACTATATCCGCAACGCTCGACGATCATAATAGACCGAGACCTACGGTTTAAAGTGGATTCCGAACCCCTACAAATATCCACGGCACCGCCGGGATTCAAATCAGAGATGTGGGTACCGAGCGCTTGCCATTCGGCCATCTCTCTCTTCACGTTCTATATTTACTGAAAATTGAAATCTTTCAGAACTTTTCTTGCAAACGAGGGAGCGATATGTAATTCTTCATTCAACAGAAGAAAAAAACATAAATAAAACCCGTCTCTATTTCGCTGCGTTTAAGATACGCGATACGAAGAAAAAAATCCCGAAACCCACTCTCAGTACAAAAAAATAATAATAATAATAAATAAAATATAATAAGATATCATCAAGGAGGAAGACCGTAACAAGACGGATTTTCGCCAACAAAGCCAGCGGAAAATGTATTCTACATCCCCACCCCTAGAGAGAATAACTCTCGGATTCCTCTTCAAACGGAAGAAAAATATACATATTTTTACATGCGTATACATTTCCATTTTTACCGCACATAAAACTGCACTGCGTTACCGATTGAAATGATATGGGTAGATTTTAAGTGCACGGATGGTATGTTTCCAGCGTGAAAGTTGAGAAACTGTCAGAAATATAAAGTTCACGTACCATTGAGTGGTAACACCTCCCCGCAGGGAAGGGAACGTGACGGAAATGCCAAGCACTGCTTTTTGTTGGCGAAAGTGGTGTTTCAAAGGTCGTAAGTCGGGAATGATAATGGCCGTTAATTATTTCTCACTGATTTATTAACTGTAAATTAAGATTGCCAACTTTCTAGTATAACGAAAGGACGTGAGAAAATGTGATAAACCTCAAAAGATAACTGTGGCCCAAATAAGAATGACGGTTTTTGGTGGAGTACATACAAGTTTATGTGATTAGATAGATTCAATGGGCGATTGATAAAATGACGAATTATCTATTAATATTTCAATACGGTATTGCAATAATTAAAAAAAAATATATATGAGGCCTGATATATATATATATATATATAGGTCATAGTTATATACATATATATATATAACTATGATCATTTAATTACGCAGTTCAACTTTATTTGTAATTTTTTAATTAAAAAATATGAAAGAATTCTTAGAATAACTAACTCTTTAAAGTGATAAATCTTTTGGATAATTATTTTTACATTAATCGTATGTTATCATAGATTAAATTTAATGCCCATATAAAAAAACTGAACTTTCGTTTTGTTTGTTTTTATGTGCAGATTAAAAATCAACAAAAATATTGTAATAAGTATACTATTATTTTAACTGCTGGTCAATTTTCCTTCTAAAATTAATCACCCCACAAAAACGTTTTGAACATAATTTTTTTTTTAAAAATTATAAATATTTGAAATAAAAAAAAAGAATAATAAAAAATTAGCAGATATAAAACAAATGTATCTTATATCTTCTAGTTTTTTTATTATACCTGCTAATTTATGTACAATATGTTAATACATGTTATAGCATTTACATAATGTATATATTATAACATATTTGCATGTATATGTTATAACATTTTAATACATGTTGTAAACATGTACAATATAAGAAAAAATGTACATGTACATGTGAGAAAATTCAATTAGCTCATTTAAGGAATAAGGAAAAATTTATTAAAAATAATATGCCGTAAAAAAGTGCGGTATAAATAAAAACAAAAGAAGAAGAAACGATTTATTAATTATTTAATCATAAATTTTTCGACTTTTTTTGTTTTTCTTATTTAAAAATCACCAAAAGAAGAGGACAATTACAACCCAAAGAGAAACAACTACTAATCACATCTCACATCACGACAAAATAAAGAGCACGTGCCTTACAAGAAGACATCACTCCAAAGAATCTCACGCGCACATAAATAATACCTCTGTAATTAAGAAGCCCAGAAACCCATTTATCCTACCACCTACTTCCACGTGACCCGCCGAATTAGCGAGCAGAAACTTATCGTTTGCACAAACCCCTGCGGCGAAAGCGTGGGAGGGAAGTCTTATCAGATGGTCGGCTGTATTACCCTTCGCGACTTCATGGAAATAAATAAATAAAAGAAAAAAGACAGCAGAACAGATAGTGTCGAATGCAGTTCCGTTGGTTTGCGTGACGTCACCCAGGGACGTTTCCTCAGCTGAAGTTGGAACAAGGTTACAACTCTATCGATTCAACGTTTACGATGGAGTAAATCGATGATTTTCCTCTCCTTTCGACAGTATAACTTTTTCCAGGTTCTTTTTACAAAGTGATACTCTTTTTGACAACGTATGTATGAGAGTTTGCCTGTGTGGGGGGTAGTTTTTTTAAGTGAAGAAAAAAACTATTTAATTTCTTAGTTGATTATGTTATATTTCGTAAGGAAAAAAATAATGATAATAATTAAATGGGCGACAAAAGATATGTATATTGGTTGTTGTTTTAATTATTGCAGTACTGTACTGAAATGGATAAATAATAATATATATAAATGGTCCATTTAATTATGCAGTTCAACTCATTTTTTAAGTAACAAAGAAAAAAATAATTTTTTTTTTTAGGATAACTGAATCTTCCAAATAAATCGTTTTTAGATAATTTTTTACATTAATCATACGTTTTCATAGATTTAATTTAATGCACATATACCGCAAATTGAACTTCTGTTTGTGTCTTTTATGTGCATATAAAAATTAACAAAATATTGTAATAAATGTTCTATTAATTTTGTATGTGCTTGTTAAATATCTACAGCAAACTAGGTATGCAAAGATTAAATAATAAACAGAGAATACAATTAAAAATAATAATAAAATAAAATAAAAATAAAAAAAGATTGAAATGCGACGAGTACTTTATTTTTTTAATGGTTTACCAATAAATTTATATTTTTTTCTTCAGTTAAAATTATTTTATAAATTATTTAATAATAAGCATATATTTCTAAGATTTTTTTTTTTTTTAATTCCTCGAGAATATTTAAAATAAACACCAAAATATTCCGTTACAATCTTTTTTCTTTCTTTTTATTATCTCATCCTTCCAGGAAAATATGGATGTTGGTTTAAGTTTTTAAAAAGCTAATATTTTTTATTAAATTATTTTCCTATTATATATATATATATTATTGGTTTATTAATGCATTGATGAATGAATAAAATTATTTATTAAAGCATTAATTAAAAAAATTCAAGATTAAACAAACAAAAAAAAAAAAGAGCCTGTTGTTTTAATATATATATACTAATACACCCCATATTACGATTAATTCAGATTAAAATTAATATTTTGATTGTGATAATAATGATGGAACACATTTTATGATGAAAAATGTCTTAGAAATTTGATGAAAAAAGTTATATTATTATATTTCCATAAAATATTTTCTATTATTATGGAAATACCACTAAGTTACGAAAGAATGACTAGATTAAAGTTTTAATAAAAATTTTAAATGCAAAAGAAAATATTTTATATATATTTGTCGAGTTTTACAACCATAAGCGAATTTGAATATACAATAATAATGCAGATTTTTGGAATATATAATTTGACGAATTTAATGTAATGATGTCATATTGCATTATTTTTTTTAATTATTTGAACTATAATTTTAGTGAAAAATATTAATTTATTGCAAGTTAATTTGCATTTTAAATTCAAAATGCACTCTATTTTTTTAATTTAAAAGTTTTTTACGAAATATTTTTTTTATCTTATTTATTACATATTATTATAAACTATTGCTAATAATTAATTTTTATGAATTTAACTATCAAATATTTCTATATTTAGATGATTCATTCCATATCTCAATTATTTAAAAAAACTGCTGTCAAAAAATAGTATTAGTATTATATTAAAGGTTAATGATTTTATACCTTAAATATAACTTTTTCATAATCTTTTCTGCAATCACAATATTGAGATTATTGATAATTTTCGAAAAGTCATCAATAATGGTATTCGAATGTCATCAATAATGATATTCGAAACTCATCAATAATAAATGAAATCATCAATATGACTGATATTTTAAGACCAATAAATAATATCTCCCCAAATCCACTTTCAAAAAGTTTGTGTGACACATATCAGTATAATCGTTGCTTTAATGTTCAAATGAAAAAATCGTCAAAAATTTTGAAAAAGTTTATAAATAAAGAAGAATGAAAAGGATTATTTAAAATAGAGATTTGAAAATCTAAAGAATGTAAACAAATGATTTATCTTTCATGACAAGTTGTTAACATGTATATTTAACGATAAACAAGACAACAAGTTAACGACAAACAAGATAGGTTTATATGGACTTTTCCTTTCGATAGAAATGTTTGAATACCAAAAAGAAAGAAAGAAAGCCTTATTTTTAAAAATCTTCACTCAACATAATAATTTTTTAAAAATACATGATATTTATATGTCATCATTCTACCTGATTAAATGTAATATAAATAACAATGCATGATATTTATATTAAATGTATTCATGTAGGTAATCTAATTTTTAAATTATCCATATTTTGAGCTATAGTTTCATTTTTAATCCGGTAGATAAATATTGCAATTATTGCACATAAAAAATAGTTGTAATGATATGTGTTTTATTTTTAGAGTTTTATCAAATACAAAAAAAAAAAAAAAGTTTACCAATAGTCAACAATCACTGTTATATATGATGTTCTATATCAATAAAAACTTATTTTTCCCATTAAGAAAAAAAGAGTTATCAACTCCCAGTGAATAAGTATTATTTTTATAAAGTATATAGCTGCATCAATAAACTTTACCTTGTATACTATAAAAACAAATTTTTTTCTTTTTTAAATAAATATAAAAATTAAACAGCTCAAGAACTGTTATTTTGTTTATATATGTTGTTTACCTACATGAATAAACTACATAATTTTTTTAATCACATTCATCAACATCTCCTACGATCTATAAATAAAAAACAACAACCTCCATTACATTCCAAAATCAAAACCCATTTTAAACAATCACAATTATATACGATGTTCTATCTCAATAAAAACTTACTTTTCTTGTTAAGCTATCTTGTTAAGAAAAAAGAAAAAAAAAGATATGAACTTCAGTAAATAAGCATTACTTTTATAAAGTATATAGATGCATCAATAATCTTTACCTCACTATAAAAGCAATTTTTTTTTTTTTTCTTTTTAAATAAATTAATCAACGCGAGGAACTAAGTATTATTCTTATATATATGTTGTGTGCCTATTTGAATAAACTACATTATTTTGTTTATCGATAAATTCATCAACATCTCGTATGATGAAACAAATAAACAAAAACCTACCATTTTATGAGGATATCCAAAAAAAACTCCATCACATATCCGAAATCTCTAACACCAAAAAAACACGACACGCTATAATTCGCCGGCAAAACACGCAAGTGAACAACAGACGCACACACAACACTCCTCACAACAAACGCCGATGAACTTCCGTGGAACCTGCTTTTGCGAGACACCTGTCATTATCCGAACACCGGCATGCACACATCCGTCCCTTCATCCGACGATACCTCAACTGGAAGAACCGCCTATCTATGGCACCGCAGCAGTAGTTCCGAGCGGTCGCCAGCGCCATACCCTCGCCAAGGTGGAAGCCCATTTTACAGCCCAATGCGTG